>CABHPH010098210.1:1555-15845 GCA_902168325.1 Peromyscus nudipes
AGCACATGGACTTGTGTGAGCGTTGCTGATCTAACACAGCCTGGGGAAAGGTCATTTTCATAGCAATTTGATGCTTCCACATGGAAGTTTGCAGTTTCTCTGCTCCCTTCCCTTCCCTGCACTCTCTGTGTCCACTTTCTATGTTAGTTCTGTGTTCTGCAGCTGTGCTGAGTGTTGATACCTGAGAGTTTTCTGGTGGAGTCTTTAGATGTCATAGAGACTCACATCCTTTGCAAATACAGACACTTGGATTTCTGCCTTATTTCCCTTTCATTTCTTTTACTTGTCTGATTGCTCTAGTTAAGACTTCAGGAAGAATATTGAATGAGAGTGGAGAAATTGGGCATCCTTGTTACTGATTTCTGTCCTTGAGTCCACTTATTTGGTGTATTATTGACTTTCATATGTTGAACCATTCCTGCACTTTTGGGATGAAGTCATGTCCATGACAGAGAATTACTCATTGCTCTTTTCTTGAATTCCACTTGCAAGTATTTTATTAACAGTTGTTGCATTTCTGTTCATCTCAGGTCAATTTATAGTGAGTTGTTTGGTGCTTCAGAATTGAAGTAAAAGATCAATTTGGCTTTTGTAGTTCCTGAGAGATTTAGCCACATTCGGGTATTTTCCTGCCTGTCGGCATCTGTACCATTTGTTCTTAGGGTAACACACCAACAATTTTCTATAATTTCCAAAGGACTATTTATTCTGTTAATGTCAGCTTAGAATATGATTAATTCTTGCTTACAATCTTTTCAAAGGTAAACAGACTGTATCTGGTAACATATGGCTTCTGTTTCCAATTAGCAATTTTCTAATATTGATCTTTTTTAAATTATGGGAGACTTTTCATAATTGTAAATATACATGGTTATAAAATTGACTAAATATGACCATCAGCCAGAAATTTTAACTAGCAGTCATCTGCCCATTCATTCACTGAATGAATTCACTGTCATTCATTTTTTAAAAATAAATGACTTCAGTCAGCTTACGCAGATCTAAGTTGCTGTGAATATTACCATGAGTGGATGGAAGGTACCTCTGGAGTTATAAACTAAGGTAAACGTTTTTATTAGTGGCCACCATGAGTTCCCACAGTCTACTCAGGGACTTAGTCCACTGCTCTGACGTCCATGTCCCATCCTTTGGTTCCTCTTGTAGGTGAATCAGAGGTTCTGTAGCAGGCACAGGAGCCTCTGCCCGAGTGCTGTGGGAATCTTGCACTTGAGCCCCTCTTTCCTCTGTTCTCTCTGGTGTTTACTGAGTGTAAAACCATGCTCGGCAAAGCTGTCGTGGCACCTGCTGTGTGATGCCAGGAAAGCTGGCCGTCAGGGGATGGGTGGGCTGACACAGTTTGGCAATTGGACAGGATTGTTAAAAACATTAGCACGTGTAGCACGAATCTTAGGTCTTGTTAATAAAAACAAACCTGGAGCTGGGTATTGAGGTGAATGCTGGAAGATCAGAAAAGCAAAACAAGCCACAGCTAACCTCACCTAGCCAATTCCTCAGCTGATCTTGTTTCCTCAGACTGGATGCCTCTCAGCTGAACTGCTGCTCAAAAGCCTAAAAGCTTAACCAGGCTCTAGTTCCTGGTTTTCATGCCTTATATACCTTTCTGCCATCACTTCCTGGGATTAAAGGCTCTTGTTACCAGGCCTGGCTGTTTCCAGTGTGGCTTTAAACTCACAGAGATCCAGATGGATCTCTGCCTCCCAAGTGATAGGATTAAAGGCATGTGTGCCACCATTTTCTGGCCTCTATGTCTAGTGGCTGTTCTGTTCTCTGACCCCAGATAAGTTTATTAGGGTGCACAATATTTTGGGGAACACAATATCACCACAAGCGCATGTTTTATTCATCCCTGTATACATTTACAAGGATGTTCACTGCACAATTTTCTGTTACAGAAGCTCAAAAATACAATCAACCCCCTCCCCCCAAAAAAGCCCACCTTGAAAACAGGCAAATGTCTGTAAATATTGGGCAGGTTAACTGAACTGTGGTATGTTGACTTATATTCATTATCAGTGAAATACTCTGATGCTTTTAAAACTAGCATGGATATAAATATATATGTATATAACATATATATGGTGATATATTGTGTCCCCCAATATATTGTGAACCCTAATAGAACTTGTCTGTGGCCAGAGAACAGAACAGCCACTAGATTAGACATTGAGGCCAGACAGTGGTGGCACACACCCTTAATCCTAGCATTCCAGAAGCAGAGATCCATTCAGATCTCTGTGAGTTCAAGGCCACACTGAAAACAGAGTCAGGGATGGTGGCACATACCTTAATCCCAGGACTTGAGAAGATCTCATGTCTTGCTTGGGAAAGACACATGCCTTTTATCCCAGGAAGTGATGGCAGGAAGCAGAAAGGTATACAAGGCATGAGGACCAGGAACCAGAGGCTTTTAAGCTTTTAGGCTTTTGAGCAGCAGTTCAGCTGAGATCCATTTGGGTGAGGATTGAGAGGCTTTCAATCTGAGGAAATAAGATCAGATGAGGAGTTGGCGAGGCGAGGTTGGCTGTGGTTTGTTCTGTCTCTCTGATCTCTCAGAATTCACCCCAATATCTGGCCCCGGGTTTTTTTTTTATTAATAAGACTTTTTAAAATTCGTGTTACATTTATATGTGTGTGTATAATATATATGTGTGTAATATTATGTATATATGCACATTTGGGGGCAATGTAAATGTAGTGTTTGCCTTTGCACAAAATGATTACATACATGTGTGAAAGTAAACAGTAAGGACAAATGTCTACATTTGACTACACTGTAAAGAACACGCGGGCACCTGTGGCGGGGTGGGAGGAGGATTGAACTTGCGTTCCTGTCCTGAGGAACTGGAGTACCCCAGGAGGGAGCGCTACCAAGCATACCTGCACTACTTGTCTTGAGCTACAGAGGGCGCTGTGGGACCAAAGCCGGGCTGACCAATCAAGCTCTTCTGGTGCCTCCACGCTTGTCTGCACAGTGAGCCACTCCACCTGTACACTAGGATGACAGGACCCCGAGTTCCTACTTGATCTAGGGGCATCTTCCGGTCGCCCGGATGTCGGTGTTCTGGTGGTTGGTTCTGTCCCGCGTTGGGTGGGCGGCTTCCTGGTGCCCACATGAGTGGTGGCCCCAATTGGGGCCTGGACGTAGCTGGCTGTGCCGCACAAAAGAAGGGCAGAAACCACATCCCGGAATGGCAAGGCTCTCTGTTCCAGTTTTGGCAGCCCTGGGTCACCCTTTTCTCTTGATCTCTTCCACCTCCCAGAGTTCTCAGCGCTGCCGCTCTGCCTTCTGGGGTCTCCTCTGTCTGTCTATCCGGACTGGGATTTGTCTTCTGTCTGTGGAGCTCGGGCCAGCGCGGAAGGCAGAGGGGCGCGGCTGCCCGTAATGGATCGCCCCTTGATCACAGGGGCCGCAGTCCTCAGGCCGCTATTTAGTTGCACACAGTGTGAAGGATACGGTCTGAGCTGAAGACACCCTGCCCTCAGTACCAGCTGGAGAGGCTCTGTCACTTCCAGGACTCTGGAGGCGGAGGTGTCATTTGAGGGAGTTTTCCCTTCCTGTGCCGGAGGTTAGATTTACGATTTTGTTCACAGATGCTGTGAACGCTTTACTTCTTGCGACTGTCCCTGTCCTGCTCCCCTTCCCAGATTTCAAAACTCTGTCGTTTTATCTCCACAAGTGAGGAATAGCTGAGCCAGGCGTGGCCAGACCGACCTCTCTCCACCTCAGAATTTGTTGGCAGCAGGCGCTGAACCACCTTTGATCAGGCATTTCAATTACATCAGAAATTCCATCTCAATGTGCAAACTTTATAGCATCGTACTGGCTGTACTCGCACTGAGGCCTTAAAAATTGTATCTACTTGTGCCACTTGTGCTCCTTTTATTCATGTACCATCATTAGGTGTTAATCCTTGTGGCCTACGTCCCAACGATATCTGGCAAATGGATGTCACGCATATTTCAAGTTTTGGGACTTTATCATATGTACATGTGTCTGTGGACACATATTCTCATTATATAGTAGCCACCCTTCACAAGGGGGAGCGTGCACAAGATGTAATTAAACATCTTTTGGCTGCTTTCTCTTATATGGGAGTTCCACAGTGTATTAAAACAGATAATGGGCCAGCTTATGCCAGCCAAAGTTTTCAGAAATTTTGTTCACAATGGAATATAATTCATAAAACTGGCATTCCCTATAACCCTCAAGGACAAGCGATAATTGAATGAGTGCATAAACATTTAAAGACTTATTTGCAAAAAACAAAAGAAGGTGAGATGTACAGGGACCACAATTACTCCTTTCCATTACTTTATTTATTTTAAATTTTTTGCTTGTGGATGTTCATGGGCATACTGCTGCTCAACGGCATTTTTCGGGCCCCTCTCCCTCTGAGGTTCTGGTCAGGTGGAAGGATCTTTCCACAGGCACATGGCAGTCCCCAGCGCCACTATTGGCTAGGGTGAGGGGGGCAGTTTGTGTATACCCTCCAGGTGCTGAGAAACCAATCTGGATACCAGAATGATGTGTTCGGCCTGTGGAACAGACACAGAAATCTCAACATGAAGAACTTCATGATTCCGATGGTGCTGATGGTCCTTAGCCCTTGGGTCTACACAGAGCCTTCATGGAGCCTGGTTAAAAATCCTCCAGTTTTGTTGCCAGTAAGTATTGAAAGCTCTGTGTTTCCTGCTGTCTTTGCCTCTAATGGGACTATTGGAACTGCAGCTAGTAATGTTAAACATGATGTGCAAAGCATAAATGTCACCATGAATTTACATAATTCCCTATGCTTTGCTCAAAACGTTACTGCAGGATTCAACAATACCAATTTATTTCTTTATTTTCTGGAATGGCTCGGGTGTGGGAGGGGAGGAGTTAAACTGTTCAGCTTTGAATTGCAGCCTAAGTAATTGCTGGAGTCCTAATGTCACACATGCTGTGGTGGTGAGAATTCCTGCCTTTGTCATGATGCCGCTGGAACAGAATGCAGCGGAATTTCCCTTGCAACTCCATCGCAGCAGACGGGACCTTGGCATAACTGCTGCTGTAATTGCTGCCATTGCAACTTCGGCTGTTGCAGCCACTGCAGCTGGATTGGCTATTTCCCAGGGAGTGCAACAGGCCACTACTATTAATGCCCTTTTGGAAAGAGTGGCTGGTGCTTTGGACATCCAACAGACTTTAAATGGACAATTAGACAACATATGTTATGTGCCTATGGGTTTTCTGAAATATGTGTAACCCCTCATATTGTTGTGAATGCATCTGCTAAGGTTAAAGAATTGAATGATTACTTAAGAGGGCCATGGAATGCAACTTTTGTAAATTTTACTTTGCAATTAGTTCATGCCATTGTTTGTATTAATGAAACTAGAGTCACTCCTATTGATGAAAATGTTTGGTGGCAAGCTATGTCAAAAATTGCTGGATGGGTTACTAGGTGGTCAGCGTCCATTTCCCTACTTATCCTTTGTATATTGGGTCTTGGGCTCGGATTCTTCATGGTGTACCAATGGCGTCTCCAGTTTAGGCAAGGCCAGAGGGGCAACCAAGCAAGCTTTATTAGCTATGCAGCCCCCTGAATCTGCTCAGGTGTGGTTACATATGTTGGAAAGATAGTACCCAAAGATGGGCAACTCCTGTGCCATGCTGACGACCTAAGGCAGGGGATAGAAGGGCCTCCCCGAGGACGGGTAAGTCAGACAGGGTGCTACAGGTGACCTAAGACAGGGACTATCTGTGTGCTTTAAAAAAGAAAAGGAAGCCAGGCGGTGGTGGCACACGCCTTTAATCCCAGCACTCGGGAGGCAGAGGTAGGCGGATCTCTGTGAGTTCGAGGCCAGCCTGGGCTACCAAGTGAGTTCCAGGAAAGGCGCAAAGCTACACAGAGAAACCCTGTCTCGAAAAACCAAAAAAAAAAAAAAAAAAAAAAGGAGAGGACATGTTGGCAGCAGGCGCTGAACAGGCCTTGTGCATAGGCTGTTTGCCCTAAGTTGCCCTAAGGTGCCCTTTTGTTCTTCCTCTTTTCCTGTGGTCAGTAAGTCACAGGATGTTCAAGATATAGCTATTGCTGGAACATTGTTTCAAGAATCAGCTCTCTGCTTGCAGTATTCCTGTTTGGTTGAGCTGCTGGGACTCAGATGGGAACCTGAGGAATGTACCCTGACCCCATGGAGAGTAGGAAGTAGCAGGGTATATAAGGCTGATGGACAGTCAATAAAGGAGCTCTCTTTGAATGACGAACCACAGTGTGCCCTGAGTGCTGCTTAACCTCGGCGTCCCTTGCCAGTTCTGGGTCCCCGGCTGTGCAGGTCACAGCAAGAATTCATCCAGTCCTTTGTTTTATCTCCACAAATGAGCTGTACTTAAAACCTAGGATGGACGGACTGCCCTCTCCCTGTCCCCAGACTTCAGTAAGTCTTATCTCCTGGATATCCTTAGATTCTGGCAACGTTCCTCCTTCTGCATCCCAGCGCAGAACTTGCCTGACCTGTTGAGACAGAGTCCTACACCTGTTGTCCATTTATCTACTCTCATTTCACCCTGATGCATTTTTTATACAAGAAACCCTAAATTTAGTGAATTCTTTAAAATTGGAATGGAGTGGGGAGACAGTTCAAATACAGGGAAAGTTTAAGAAATCAAAAGCCATCTCCTTGTCATGGCCTGTCACAGTAAGCTCCTCTGTTCTGGGGTCCTCTGTCTCCAGCCCGGTCTCTTGCCACTCAGTCCTCACTTTCTGATCTTCATGTGTACTGAATGAACCTTGCTTAGCTGTAATTCATGGACATAAACTACCTCAGCTTTCACTCTCCACCTGGTGTGGCTAAAGTTCAGGTTGTCTACTCCTATAAGATCTTGGAGCATTCTACTGATGAGATTGATATCAGTTATGTGGAGGATGTAGCAGGAATCTTAGAGAGTCTTATTAATAAAATCAAACCTGAGGCCAGTTATTGGGGTGAAATGCTGGATGGTCAGAGAGACAGAACAAGCCACAGCTAACCTCACCTGGCCAACTTCTCAGCTGGTCTTGTTTCCTCAGACTGGAAGCTTCTGTGCCCTCATCCCAGTGGCTCTCAGCTGAACTGTGCTTCTTGAAAGCCTGAATGCTTAACCAGCCAAATGCCTTGAGTTTCTGGTCCTCACACCTTATATACCTCTCTGCTTTCTAGTACCACTCCCTGGGATTAAAGGCTGGCTTTCTGAGATTAAAGGCATGTGTCACCATGCTTGGCTGTTTCCAATGTGACCTTGAACTCACAGAGATCCAGAGGGATTTCTATCTCTGGAATACTAGGATTAAAGGCGTGTGCTACCACTGCCTAACCTCTATGTTTAATATTGTGGCTGTCCTGTTCTCTGACCCCAGATAAGTTTATTAGCATACACAATATTTTGGGGAACACAATACCACCACAGGAGACCGAAGACACTTTTCAGTGGAAGGATAGAATTTGAGCCTTTTCAGCCTGTGTGCGTGTATCCATTACTCCTAATATTTTCATTAATATTTTAACTTGGCATGCAAAACACAGGGTTTCATTCTATTTTCATATATGTATAACCAATACCCTTTGATCGTGTGCACCCCCCACAGTTCTCCTCTTGTCTTTTGCACCTGCTGCTGGATTCCCTCGCCCAAATGCTTCACATTATATGTTCACAGCAAATAAACGAGTGCGCATATATATGTATATGTGTATATATATTTAGATTCCACATGTAATAAAATACTACTTGACTTGCTTGCATCCCCAGTAGCATCCTCTTTGCCCCTCCTCTCCTTTAAGACCCTTTCATCTTCTGACATAATCCCCCTTCGGCTTTCTTCACCTATATGGCACCTTAGTATTTGATGCCAGGCTGAGTTTTATCAGGGATACAGAAGTTCTGGCCGTACCTAGTTAGGAGTATTGCTTATTGTTGGAGACTACTGCCCTGTTTTCTTGCCATGCATCTATATTCAAGATGGGTGAAGGGGGAGAAGAAAAGCAAAGATGGTTATTAGAAGGAGGTGTATGTGTTGAGTGGAAAAAGGCAGAACAGAGAGAAGGAACATGCCTGTGGGGGGGCATCCCACCCCCACTTTCCCCCAGGGTACTCTTGAGCAGGGACAGCATAAAATATTAGACACCTGGAGAGACAGACAGACAGACAGAAACACAGAATAGCCTCAGAAGGGCCTGGATCCTAATCCATCGGGCCCTGACTGTCTCTGTCAAAGGGCTTTTAAAGGAATGCCAAGGGGTGGAGCAAAAGACCTCCCCCCAGGCACAGCCAAGTGCAGACCATTCCAGACACTTGGTGACCACGCATGTGGTCAAGTCATCCCCTAATGCAGCCCTGCCGTGTAAAGCAAGCTCATATCTAACTAGGAAACCTTTGTGGGCTCCCACACATACCATAGGGTCTTGGATCCCCATCATAAAGGCTTCCTTATTCGCCGAAGAGAACAAGGGTAATGTACAATTTGGCTAGCCATAATCCTTCGTAACAGGTGAGAAGACTATTTCTCAGTGGAAAGCAAATTCCTGTGCAGAATGCTCCGGTCTCCACCTTGCTCGTTGCTGGGGATACAGGCATACATGGGGCAGTGGGGTTCTTACACAGGTGCTGAGATCTCAACTCTGATCCTCATGCCTGCATAGCAAGTGGTCTTAACCACTGAGTCATTTTTTCATACCCAGAACTCTGTTTGATTGTGTACAGTTCTGTTGTTCTTTGAGAATTCAGTGATCTCCACTTTGCTGATGTGAGGTCTGGCCTTCTCTCATGGGTCATTTTGACAGGGAACCAGATAGTTTCCCTAGTTACATGTTTATATTTGATGTCTCAAATGAAGGTTGGGCTTTGGAGACTAAGGCAGGAGGATCATGACTTCAAGGCCACCCTGGTTAATACAATTAGACTCTGAAAAACCATAATCATGGTTGGGCAATAGCTCAGTCAGTAAATTTCTTACCCTGCAAGCCTGAGCATTTGAACTGAGACTCCAAAAGACATGAGAAAAGGGGGTGCTGTGGCAACGCTTTTAACCCTAACCAGAAAAGGGATTAAACAGTAAGGTCCTGGGGGTGGTTGGTCACTCTGTCCTAGTCAGTGAACTCCAGTTCAATGAGAGACGTTTGTCTCCAGAAGCAAGCTCGGTGGCTCCTGAGGAAGGGCACTCAAGGTTGACCATAGGCCTTTACATGGATGTGCACACTTACATGAATCTACCTAGATTGTATACACATACAAACAAGATACACTGAAAACATGAACACAGCTGTAATGTTTAGTCAGTGGGCCTAAATGCAGCTCATCCTCCTCAGCTGAAATTGTGACCATGAAACATTATTCCCCTTCCTCCCAGCTCCCAGCCCTAGAAGTCTCTGCTCTCTCTATTTATATGAATTAGCCAGCTCTAGGTGCCTCATATAAATAGCATCATGTAATGTTCTTCCCATCCTGCCTGGCTTACATCACTAGTCACTAATCGTGTCTCCCAAGTTACCTCTGAACTGTCTTGTGTGCCAGAATATTTTCATCTCTGTGGAAGAATATTCCATTTCCTGTGTAAACTGTATTTCATCTGTACATGACCTAGCTGGCTCCATTCTGTTTCATATTACAGGAACGTTTAGCTACCATTTTATTTATTTATTTATTTAAACATTCTGTTCCATTTATTATCCAGGCGGCAAAGCTGAGAAAACCTATTTCTACAATCTACTGCATCCTAGATACACGGTCATTATGGATTTCTAGGAAGGTGAGTGAAAAGGCTGAACTTTCAAGTGCCTCCGAAAGGACCATAAGCCCCATCATCTCTGTGTCCTGACTACTGACATGACTTTTACTTCTTCCTCTTCTTCGATGTGTACACAGAATAGAGTTGTGCCCTGTTTATGGAACAGTTTTCATGGGCAGAACAATATTTCCTAAAGCCATAAGTTGTTAGTTTAAAAAGTCTAATTATGAAATGAGAACATGATAAAAATGCTAAGTCATTGGATTCCTCCCATGATGCCCTCTTTCCTGAAGTCACCACAGACTTCTCTGACCACAGCTGACTAGAGAGCATGGTCATAGAATTTAGTGTCCACCTGACTGGATGAGCATTATTTCTGGATGTGACCATGAGGAATTTCTAAATAAACTGTTATGTATGTATGTGAGTGCCTGGGCTCTGTGGCCAAGATCCACTCTTAACATGGGTAGCCAAGAGCTGCAGGGAACAGAGAAAAGATTTACTCGGTGTCTCTCCTGGGACATGCATGTTCTTCCTCTGTCCTTAGACATCAGAACTCCATATCTTCTAGGCTCTGGCCTCTGGATTGAAGATTTGTGTTTCTCTGCGTCCTTGGGCTCTGGCCTCAGACTGAGACTCACACAAGTGGCTTTTCTGGTCTGTGCCTCTCTGACATGGACTGAGCCAAGTTATCAGTATTCCAGAGCTTTCACCTTGCAGAAAGTCTGTTGTGGGAATACTCAGACATGTAGACTGATTCTAAGAACTGTGGGGCCTAAGGAATTTCATTTAGATTTCAAAGGATGCTGTGGTCAGCCCGTGGGTTAACATACATACGTGTCTGAAGAGCAGATCTCCACAGAGATTCTCCTCAAAGGCAAAGTTGTAGGAGTGTGGTAACCCTTTGAGAATCTGAAACCATAGGCTAATTGGTGTACACTTGTAGCCTGGAAACGGTGCAGTCCTGAGACTCCAACTGTGAGAGCATCTGATGGACCAAATCTAGCAAAGTCGTAGTAATTGTAGTAGACAGAGTTTTGGAGTTAATTGGGACTGGCCACTCCTTTCTTGCTTGTTTCTCCCTTCTGAAATGGAACTGAACATCTTTCTCTTGAACCTCCATTGTATTTTGCAAGTATGTGGATTGCTGAGTGCACAGGCTCACAGCTAGAGAAGGCGGACTCTCTCACTAGTATCTGGAAGCATGTGGATTGCTGACAACTCAGGCTCTCAGATGAAATGAGGAATACCTTCACACATGGGCTTGTTAAAATAGTACTCTCTCTAGCCTGAGAGGCTCTTGCTGATAATCTGGGGACCACATCTTTAGATTAATTCTTCAGCCTGAAAGGGTGATAATGCGTATGTGTTGGGCCCACATCATTTGAATGGTACTTTCCCTAGCATGAGCTACATCTCCACAGGCATCTTCTACACCAGTAGATTGTTGGGGTGTTTCCTATATAGAGAGCTTCAGGCTTAGTGGATGATAATAATGTGGTGAAACCCACCTCCTCACAGGGATTTTCTGCATCAGCAACTAGTGGCTCAGTTGGACCAGAGACCACCTTGATGAAGTTCTAGACTAGTGTTTTTTACATTATTTTGTCAATGAATACCAGAAGGCAACATTCTTTGCTGCCTTTTTCTTCTTCTGCAGAGAGAGAGAAAAATAATTTGACTCATAGTTCACATTACAGAAAGAACTCTTCTTGGCATGGAGATGTCCAAAGCATAGTTTTGTTAGGTCTGATTTGCCAGCACAGAATCCATGCTCCCCTGCATACCTCAAGAGTCACGGAGCACAGTCACCATACCCTTATTGAATTACACTGAAGTCTCACTATACCCAATACCCCATTACACTTTTGTGTGTTTGTGTTTCCTGATACGTTTGTGAGTGTAAGTGCATGTATGTATATGTGGGTGTGAATGTGGTAGTTTGAATGTATTTGGCCCCCATAATCTCCTAGGGAGTGGCACTATTAGGAGGTGTGGCTTTGTTGGAGTGGGTATGGCCTTGTTAGAGGAAGTGTGTCACTGTAGGGGTGGGCTTTGAGGTTTCTTATGCTCAGGATACTGCCCAGTGATTCAGGCGACTTCCTGTTGCCTGCAAGATGTAGGACACTCAGCTATTTCCTTAGCACCATGCCTGCCTGCATGCTGCCAGGATGGACTGAACCTCTGAAACTGTAAGTGAGCCCCCTCAATTAAATGTTTTCTTTATAAGAGTTGCTGTGACCATGCTCCTTACAGCAATAGTTAGCCCTAAGACAGTAGAGCTCTACAGTCAGCTTTAGATGTAGGTTTCCAGTGGGTCTACCTTATTTTGGGGGGAAAGAGTCTTTTGTTGGCCTTGTTGGAGGTAGTGTGTCATTAGGGGTGGGCTTTGAGGTTTCAGAAGTTCAAACCAGGCCCAGTGGCTCACCCTCTCTCTTCTTACTGCCTGCCAATACAGATATAGAACTCTAGGCTCCTTCTCCAGCACAATGTCTGCCTGTGTGCCACCATGCTTCCCACCATGACAATAATAGACTAAATCTTTGAACCAGTAAGCAAGCCCCAATTAAATGTTTTCCTTTATAATAGTTGCCATTGCCATGGTATCTCTTCACAGCAATAGAAACCCTAACACAAATAATGGAGAGCAAGTAATGGGGGAGACAGAGCCCAAAATGTCCATCTCTTATAACCAAATGAAGCTTCGAATACCGGGGGTGGGTTACATCTAATTAGGTTGTTGGCCAAAGGGATTCCATGGGAACCCTCAAACCACCCAGGCTATTGCCAAGACTATAAGTTGCTCTCCACAAACTGAGAGCAAGGTACTATTGCTGAAGATAACACCTACACAACTCACTGAACCCTGAGAAGTCAAGGTCAAGCTGGTATCTCCCAACAGCTTTCACTCCTGCTGGCTAGTGTTTTTGATGCAGGAAGACACTCTGCATGCTACCAAATGAAAAACATACACACCAATCCAGCTACAAACCCTTCAGTCTCCAGCAGTTTCCTGCCTGCAAGATATGCTAGTGCAATGGTGACATGAAGCTTGTGGGAGTCACCAACAATATCCGATGTGACTTAAGGCCCACTCCACAAGACGGAACCCGTGCCCAATACTGCTTGGGTGACAAGAACCTGAGATTTTTTTTTTTTTTTGGAACCAGCAACACAGGGTAAAAGCAAATACTACTGCTCTACTTAAGGAACAGAGCACTAAATGACTCCTAATGACATCTGCTCTCCTCACAGGTCAGTTCTTTGCTCAGGCATCATTAGAGAAGATTCCTTATGCAGCAGATAAGAACAAATCCAGAGACCCATGGCCAGACACTATGCAAAGAGTGAGAGACCTTTGGAACACTCAGCCCTAAACTGGATAGCTCCATCAAATCCCTACCCTTGGGGCTCGGGGAACGCTGAGGAGGAAGAGAAGGCAGAAAGTGTAAGAGCCAGAGGTAATGGAGGACACCAAGGAAACAAGGCCCTGTAGACCAGCGTGATCAACACACATATTTACTCAAAGAGACTGAAGCAGCATGCATGGGGCCTGCACAGGTCCTAGATGGGGTCAGAAGCTGTCTCCAGTTGATAACCACTTACAAATGAAAATTTAGTTTTCTCCAAGCAAGTCTCACCAGGGAAACAAACTACTCTTGAAGGTAGGCCACATTCCCAGCAGCAGATGGCCAACAGAAAACAAACTCAGTGTCATCTTTAGAGGTTCCTTGTCTTATACTGTTGTGTCAGAGGTCTTTCTTTCTCTTTTCTTTTTAACTTTATTTTCTAATTTTAAGTTTAATTTCTCTCTCTCTTGTTTTAACCCTATTATGTGTATGTACTATGGCTTTAGGTTTTGTGATTTTTCTGGGATTCCTGAGTGTGCAAACAAGTGAGTCTGCATCTGTATCTGTTTCTTGTATCTTCTTTGGCTCTTTTCTTCCTGTTTGTTTTGTCCTATTCTGATGTGTTTGTTCTCATTTTATCTTATCATATTTTATTATTATTCCTTCAATGCGTGTGTTTTTTAATGAAGAAAAAAAGGGGGTGGATCCAGATGGGAGGGAGGTGGAGAGATACTGGGAGGAGTAGAGGGAGAGAAAATCATAATCAGGACATATTGTCTGAAAAAATGTAAAAAAATTGGTAAAAGAATTTAATTAAATAAAAGCTTTTAAAAAGTATTTGGTGCATAAACTTCAATGATCGTGTGATTTCTCTCCTTGAGTCCATTGGTTTACATGTTAGATTCATTGATTTGCATATATTGACCCATCACTGTATCTCTGGAATGTTTTGGTGTTTTCTTGCATTCCATTTGCAAAGATTTCATGAGCAATTTTTGCATTTTTGTTCATCAAGTCTGAATCTTCTTGGGTCAATTTAAGGTGAGTTTGTCATGTAAGTAACCAATAATCCATATTCCTGTAAGTGACTCAATAAAACCCATTGGTTTACAAAGTTAGACATTGGCGGTGTCTGTACATTGGTCTGTGGTGGGCTCCCTACGTGAATTGAGTGGACAT
>CABHPH010098224.1:0-64515 GCA_902168325.1 Peromyscus nudipes
AGGGAAGAAGAAAGGAAGGAAGTCAGTTAGCTAGTTGTTCCTATGGTTTCAGATACAACACAGCAATGAAACTTTTTAAAGAAACTATCGCTTGAGGGCTGGAGAGACGGCCTAGGACACTTCCTTGTCCTTCCAGAGGACCCAGGTCCAATTACAGCACCTAGAGGCTCAAATCTACCTGTAACTCCAGTTCCAGGGGATCTGATGCCCTCTTCTGACTTCCACAGGCACCGCACACCTGAGGTACACAGTTATACATGCAAGTAAAACACTCGGACATGAAATTAATCAATCTAAAAGGAGAAACTACCACTTGTCAATTTTGGTGCAGCATCAAAGAAAGACACATATGATTATCTGAAAAAGCTGTTAAAATATCCTTTCTGGGGCAACGAGTCGTCTCAATGGGTACAACCTAAGTTTGACCTCTGGAACCCACATGGCGGAAGCAGAGAACTGACTCTCCTACAAGCTGTTCTCTGCCCTCTACATGAGGGCTCCCCATGAACACCATACATGGAGAATGTAGATCATGAGAAACGCTCACACACCTCAGCTTGCTACAGCTTCCAGCTCAGTCACTGTCAGGGTCCACCCCCACTCCTCACCACGATGCTGTCATCCAGCTGCTACTCCTTCCCTCCTCCGGCACCTGGCTCTGCCACGCTCTCAGCATTCGCCAGGAACCAGGGAAGGCTGCAGTGAAGCATCTCGGGTCTGTGCAACACCGATCTTGTTTCTTTAACCCGACAGAGCAACAGCCTTAGAACTCACCTGCGCTCACCCCTTTATCTTACTACAGAGCTGACAGACAACAGCAGAGGACAGAAATGTCCTGTCTTCCCAACTTCGGTATGTTCCAGGGAAACCGGCGTGCGAGGACAATGGGACAAAAGGAGCCGAGGAATGGTTAAAAGAGAAATGTTAGTACGTACTGAATCCCATCACATTACACACTGGACCAAAGGCGGAAGCTGAGGGGAGTGGGGGGTTCCTCAGATTTAACAGATAGTAGAGCAAAATCAGAAATCAGAGCAAAATAAATGAAATAAATATAAACACATATCCCTTAAATACATATAGTAGAGTAGGAATATAAAAGGCCTAGGATGCTCTCTATCAATAAAACAGGAAAGAAATAGAGGGGAATTCACAAACTTGGTGATAAGTAAAAAACATATTCATATTACAATTTAAGCATTTGTTCTGAGCTGGGCATGGCGGCTCATGCCTTTAATCCAAGCACTCAGGAGGCAGAGGCAGGTGGATCTCTGTGAGTTTGAGGTCAGCCTGGTCTACAAAGCAAGTTCCAGGACAGCCAGGGCAACACAGAGAAACCCTGTCTTGATAAACCAAAACCAACCAACCAACCAAGCAAGGAATTTGCTCAGACTTAGAAAGGATTCAGGTATTCAAACATCACCAGGACTGCAGCACGATCTTACACTCTTTTTTCTTCTTCTTTTTTCATTCATTTTACACACCAATCAAAGATCCCCCTCTTCCCTCCTCCCACCCCCCTCAGCCCCCACCCACCGACCCCCACTCCCCCCAACAAGAAGGCAAGGCCTCCCATGGGAGGCACATCCAGTAGAGGCAAGTCCCAGTCTTTCCTTCCCCCTGCCTCAAGGCTGCTCTTAACATCTTTGTCAGAAGGGGGCGCAGCTTTCCTTACAGATTCAGCAGTGGCAGGGAAGCCCCCAGTCCCTCAGAAGGCTGCTCACCTCTGCCAGAGCATCTATTGGGCCAGGCGGCCCAGCAGGAATCAGCATCTGCAGGTGTGTGGGTTAAATGCCTTCTGTATTATTTTTATTATTATTATTATTATTATTATTATTATTATTATTATTATTATTATTATTATTATTATTATTAAATTCTACCAACAGTTCCTAGCCAGGCAGAAAGTATGAACTCCTTCCAGCCTGGATCACACAGGTAAATCCTATCTTAAAAATCCGAAGCATCAACTCCTTTTGCAAGAAGGAAAGAGACTGACGTGTCCAAGGCCAGAGACAGCACGCTCTCTTATCTTTGCTTTTACGATAGATGCTGTTGTCACATGTACGTCTAATTGGAAGCTGAGACCTTGGTGAGGAAATAAAAACTTAATTACAGGACTCTTCTGGGAAGACACGGTAAGCTTTACACAGCAGATATGAGGCCAAAAATCTAAGACCCGGGTTATGGCCACAGTCACTAAATACTCCCCAAGTCCACTTCCTATGGACACCACCGCCAGACTCCAGACTAGTCCCCTAGTGGAGGCTCATAAAATGTGTTAGATGAGTGAACAGGGAGGGGCTCTAGAGACACCACACCCAGTGGGAGCAGACTAGTCTAAAACCACATGCATGCATTCACTAACTCCACTCTGACCACACTGGTCACTCCAGTAAGAGGCCTCTGAAAACTAGCTGGCTTGCTCCCTCCCAGAAGTTTTCCTCGGTGGTAGCGTCCGGCTCCCTGGGGGCCCTCAGGTTACCCTTTACAATACTGTTGGATCAGACCAACCAGATTATATTAAGTTGGTTGTTCCCACATCTGGTTGGACCCAGGACCTGCCTCGTACGGTTCCTTCCAAGAGCCTCAGTGGGCTCCCTCAGGCTCCTTCCCATCAGGCACCACACCCCTTCAGGTTTCTGCTGAGTTGAAGGCTGTCTCCCCTGCCTGAGTTCCTCAAAGCAGAGATAATTCCAAGGCTACCTTGCAACTGTCCAGGCAGGAATCAAGGCATTCTACAGGGACAATTATGCCCAGCTATCTGACTGTTGAAATGATGGACCCCAAGAAATTGGAATTTCCCCAGGAGTCTCAGGCTAGGAGATGCAGAGGCTGGGACTTTGGTTCTATTTAAACCTAAACTTCACGTCAGGACAGATGGACTTGGGGGAGAGAGTTCTCACTGGATCTCTCTTCTTCCTAATTCGGCCACACTGAATACATCTCCTTTTTCTGCTTCTCGTGATTATTTGTTTAATTGGCCTATTGAGATTGAGTGGCCAAACCTGGCTTAATAAGGTTGCCAGAGCCAAGACTCTGACCCTGCAAACTCTCTCAATGAAAGGTGAAAGCTTTTGACTGCTTTCACCTAAGATTGTATGTGGTGCTCCCATTGGCTGGCTCTGGTGTCTGTTCCCTCCTGGAACATGACCTCCCAACTACAACACGTGCAAGATCACTCCATACTCACGCCATGACAATTCAAGGGCAACTGAGCTACAAGGAACCAGCTGCCGAGCGAGCTTCACCCTCTGTGGCCGTTCGTCACTGTGTTCGCCCATCCTGTTTATACCCAGAGATCCCAGCAGAGGGCACCAGGAGGGAGGAAGCTGATGGAGTTTAAAAAAAGGAACTGTAGTCTCAGCTTCAATGAGTCTCCGTAACATCAGATTGAGTCAGCTCCCACGGACTGCAACCTGATGCCTCCGGCTGACCCTGATATGCAAAACTGTGTAATCAGAACTGGGTGGCAAATCCACGCTAGGAAGAGCATGACCTCAGCCTTCAAAATTAGACCTGGAGAAAAGCCCTCAGCAGCTCAGTGTCTCCTGCACAGCAGCTTTTGACATTCCCTCCAGACTTTAATTTCAAGTTAATACATTTCACCATAAAAATAGATTTTTTTTTTTGTGCTAAACATTTTTTTTCCTTTAGAGTTTTTTTTTTTTCTTTTGGTTTTTCCAAGACAGGGTTTCATTGTGTAACAGCCTTGGTTGTCCTGGATCTCACACTACAGACCAGGCTGGCCTTGAACTCAGAGAGATCTGCCTCCCAAGCGCTGGGATTAAAGCCACGTACTACCACCGCCCGGCTCTTTTAGAGTTTTTTAAAAATGATTTTTAGGAGCTAATTTCTAGTTGGCTTGGTGGTTGAGAGCACTGACTGGTCTTGCAGGGGTCTTGGGTTCAGTTCCCAGCCCCCACATGGCGGGCACAGCTATCTGCAACTCCAGTTCCAGGAGGTCCAAGCCATTTTCTGACTCACACCGGCAGCCAACAAAATTCTCAGACATATATGTTTGGTTTTTTTTTAATTAGTATTTTGGGTTAGCATACAAAGCCATGGGTTTTGTTGCACCGTTTTCATGGCCAGCATTCATTTTTCTTTCTTGTTTTGATGGTTCTAAACACGTGGTGTGTCTGTCCTTCACATTCATCCTTGCCCAGCAGTCTCCGGCCAGGCTGCGCTAGTCAGTTCCTTTCCTGTCTCCTATGTCCTTCCTTCCAACAGTGCTGGCTCCTCTTTAAATTCCTTCCAATCTGTCGACATCTCTCTGTAACCGATGCGTACCCCACCCTTAACAAACACTCTAGGTAGCTCTGTTTCCCAAGACTTCTCCAAAAACCCCTACAGTAAAAACAAAGCAAAAGGGGGTAGTTCAAATCTGTGATCTAAGCTTTGATATAAAATTCTACCAACACTGTGCGTGAAAATGTTTTAATTGTGCAAATGAGACATGCACAAGATATGGGAAGCAGACAGACTCATTGTAACAGCCTCCCTAGCAAACTATTCCAAAGACACACTACCCATGAGCCCTTCCTTCCCGCTTTCAGACTATTGGAACAACAGACAGCAAAGAATGAACATTTCTCCAAGAACCCTGTGTTGGGGGAGGAAAAGGCTGAATCCCGGAGGCCAGGCAGAGGCAGAGCTCACCCCCAGGAACATACACTAACTCTCTGGCTTTGGTTTGATCTTTTCTATAAAACTTCCAACAACGATACAGGGACATGAAAACAATAGGGCTCTTTTTCTCACTGCTTTGGGTAAACGTAAATAAATTCATTTTCCTTTATCAATTTGCTTTTTGTCAATTTTTTTTTTCAATAAATGGCAGTTTAGAGGGCTGTAGAGATGGCTCAGTGGTTAAAGGCACTTGTTGCTCTTGCAGAGGATCCAGGTTCTATTCCCAGAACCTATGTGATGGCTCATGTAACCCCAGTTCGAGGGGATCTGATGCCTTCTTTTGGCCTCTGCAGGAACTGAATGCATGTGGTACACAGACATCCATGCAGGCAAAACACCCATACACATGATGTTCTGAAAAAAGGAAGGAAGGAAGGAAGGAAGGAAGGAAGGAAGGAAGGAAGGAAGGAAAGAAGGAAGGAAGGAAGAAAGGGACAGCTTATAACTCTAAGTACCTCCTTATACCAGAGTTACCAAATACAACTGGGCCTGGAGAGAGCCAAGATCTTGTCTCAGACTCACAGGATCCTCTGACACTGGACTTCTGAGCACTGAGACTTAAATGTGCATGCCACATCTGGCTCAGAAATCTTACTAGTTCATCTAATTTGAACTTGGACATAGAACAATGGGGCATGTGTGAGCTGAGGAAACACCTGTACTGTGTCCATGGTCACTGCTTGTGGGCTGCCTTGTGATGTTCTCAGTACAGGTTCCGATGGACTCCACTTAGGTTCAGCAAGACTCAGAGCAAGCTCAAGAATTCATCAATCTATGCTTAAACAGAAGTCAAGGCCCTAAGAAACGAAGCTTCTTGGGAAGTGCCACTCTAATAAACATGAATGACTTGCATAACATTTTTTTCTCAGGCAGGGTCTCTTTCTATGTAGCCCTGGCTACCTTGGAACCCATTATGTAGACCAGGCTGTCCTTGAACTCACAGAGTTCTGCCAGCTTCTGTGTCCCAAGACCTGTGATTAAAGGTGTGCGCCACCATGCCTGGCTCTCATCACCCACGTTTTTAAAAGCCAGGTAAGGCAGCTTATACCTGTAATCCCAGTGCTGGGGTGGCAGAGACAGGAAGATCTTTGGGGCCTACTGGCCAGCCAGTACAGTTGAATTGGTAAGCTCCATGTTCATCGAGAGACTGTCTCAAAGATAGAGGCAACTGAGTAAGATGCCCGATGTGGGCCTCTGTTCTCAACATACAAAACACGCAGGCACACCCACAAATGTATGAAGATACACATGATGAGTCAAACACTGATTAGAGTTCTGAGTTCTGGTTGGGTGGTCTGCTAATCGATGACCATCTACAGCCACCTTCAATCGGATGTAACAATCCAGAAGTCAACAACAGGCACTCAGCCCAACCGGGAAGAAAGAACTTTGAAAAGTTAATGCTAATGGTTCCTCTGCTAGCTAAGACTGTGCTTTAGGAGGTTCCCTGCGAGGGAAATGTGGACTGAGGGCAGCTAGTACAACTAACACACTCTCAACACATCTCTGTGCGACACAAGCAGCCTCGGGCTGTCACAGTGAATAACTGCTGGTGCACCTGTCATCTTTGACGCTCTAGAGACAAGATGCAGATCCCGGCACATGGGAGATGCCTTCCGGTTACTAAGCATAAGCACTTTAACGGTTACTAAGCATAAGCACTTTAATACAGTCTTGCTTTATTCCTGAGACAGTCATTCAAGACACTCAGGAAAAATATTTTAAAAAATAATTTTAGTTGTTAGTATTCCAACAATGATGTTACTTTTGATGTTCTTGACCTGAGTAGTGGTGACTTGGGGATTTACTTTATACTCATTCACTGAATTAATATGGGGGGGGAAGGGCGCACATACACTTATTGTATATGTCTTTGTGTTAAAAAAAAAAAAAGAATAAAATGAGAGAAGAAAGAGAGGAGGAAGCTGAGCCAAACAGGGTGCAGACTCACATTTTTTGTTGTGAGTTTTTTTAAGTGCTGAAACTCACTCTGTAGACCAGGCTGGCCCCGAACTCATAGAGATCCCCCTGCCTCTTTCTCCTTAGTGTTGGGATTAAAGGTGTGTGCCACCACCGCCTGGCACATCCTTTGTTTTTAAAAGATAGAAGCATGGTTTTCATCTTCCTATCAAACTCAGTACACTATGCTTTCATGTAGAAAAAAAATCTATTTCTTAATAAAGCAAACCTTGGCTAACTGAGATGCCCGTGTGCAGCATCCTCAGCATTTGTCCTGACAAACTGAAGGGAGACGTAGTAGGCAAAAATCTGCTCTGACCTTTTCCCACCACCTGTCATCCAGAAAGGACAGAGCGGTTCCAGTTCCGGGTCAGGATCAGGCAGGAAGGACGAGTGTCCCAGGGAGGGGGCCTACAGAGCAGATCCAACACCGCTCTTTCCCAAGTGTACTGCCAGGACAAGAAAGTTAGCCAGAGGCCAAGGAAAAACAAATTTCAAAGGTATAAGGTTACAGGGTTCAAGGTTAGGGAGAATCTTCTGTTTTTGTTATGTTGCATGTGACTCTGTGTGTGATGTGCGAGCATGCCTGTGCATGTTTGAATGTGTGTGTGCGCGGAAGCTGGAAGTTGATGCCGGGTTCTTCTTCAAATACTCTTCGCTTAGTTACTGAGGCAGGCTCCTCACAGAGGCTGGGATCTGCCATTTCCAGCCAGTCTAAGCTAGCCAGCATGCCCCGAGGTACTGTGCTGGGGCTCGCTCACAGGTGGCTGTCACGCCCACTTGCTTTATGTGGGTTCTGGGGATGCTGCCCCAGTTCTCACACAGTCCACAGTGTAGCTGGTTCCCAGCAGGTTCAAACATCACACTTGATGCACTAAATGCCACTGGGTGGTAACAAAGGTCCTGGGCTGCTTATGTAGGCTTGGATAGCTTAGAACTCGTAGTGATTCTCCTGCTTCTGCTCTGGGATTGCACACATGTGTCGCCACACCAGGATACACAAGTGCTCTTTGAGTGAGTTAAGAAATACGGATTTTGGCTTGGACCTGCCTCAAATGAGTGTACCAGGCTCTGCTGACTCCCCACAGGAGGCCTTGTCTTGAAGGAGGTGGGATGGGAGTGGAATGAGAGGGAAAATTGGGGGGTGGGAGGAGGGAGGGGAAGGGATCTGTGGTTGGTATGTAAAATGAATAGAAAATTTCTTAAGAAAAAAGAAAAAAAAGAAATACAGATTTTTAGCTAGGAGGTGGTGGTGCACACCTTTAATCCCAGCATTCGGGAGGCAGAGGCAGATGGATCTCTGTGAGTTCAAGGTAAGAATAGAGACTTCAGAGTGAGCTCCAGGACAGCCAGGGCAACAGAGAGAACTCCTGTCCCAAAAACAAATGTGTGTATGTCGATAGATAGACAGACAGATAAGAAAGAGATCTTGATTTAAAGCTGCTATATATTCAAAAGCTCTCAGACCCGTTAACACTCTGATCCTGCACCTCTCACTAACCTTTGTTACAGTACGGTCCCAAGCCCTGGGCTTGAAGACTGGCTACTGAGGGTCTTAGAGGCTTTTGCTGTTTTCAATCTCTGGACAGAGACTAGTTCAGTTTCTTTAGTAGGATGTCCCCAGTGGTGATTAGAGTTCTGCCTGTCTTTTTAAAAAGGGATCCCAGGACCAAGGATGGCTCAGCAGGCCAGGGCGACTGCCCAGCAAGCCTAGAGAATTGAATTCAGTGTCCTTGGGGAAGGTGGATGGAGACAGTGGATTCCACAAAGCTGTCCTCTGCACACGTGCCAAGGCACAAATGATACATTAAAAATCAGAATAAACAAATAAAGAGGATTCTCTAGCTCAGCGTGGTGGCACATGACTGTACCCAGTCCTCACAGACAGGAGTACAGTTGCCATAAATTTGAGGCCATTGTCTATATAACAAGTTACAGGCTGAAACTACAGTGTGAGACCCTGTCTTGACAAAACAAAACCCCTTTCTTCACACCACCACACTGTCCTTAGCGGCAGTGAAAAGGGGCACATGGTGTATGAGTCCCATGACGACTGCCCGCCTGTGTCCAGTGTAGAGAGCGCATCGGTGTGCCGTAACATCAGGAGCAGTGGCTGGCAACCAGAAAGAAGCCACAATGCCTGCCGTCACCACTGTGGGAAGTCAAGCATCAACAGTTCAAGCAGCAGCTTTCTTTTCACCAACGACTAGTTACATAAAAACCCTCCTTCCCAGTCAACGTATTCTAGACCGGTAGAACTGGATAGACACAATACGAACAATCATTAGAGGCCGAGTTCCTTCATCACAACATCACCATGGCAACCCCATTCTCCAAAGTATGGCTGCCCCTGCATGATTCTAAAGTCAGCCTCAATTCCATTCTTCTCAGTTTCCTTTCTTTGCTTCTTTTTTTTTCTTTTTTTAAATTTTTTTAACTACTTCTTTGGGAATTCTATACAATATGTTCTGAACATAGTCACCCCTTTCCCCCCAACTCTTTCTGGATCCACCCTTTTCCCTCATCAACTTTGTGTCCTTTTACCCTCAAGTTCTTGACACAAAGAGCTTCGATATCACTGACAAACTCAATCTCATTTCATCTCTGGTCAGTAACTAAAACAATTTAAAAATGGGTGTTGCAATCTAAGAACTTCTCTGTTCTCCAGTTTGAGCTTACTGAGAAAATTTATCATTAACTTTGTGTATGTGCATTCATGCCCCATGGTGCAGGTGTGAAGGTTAGGTCAGAGGATGACCTGTGGGAACTGGGAGTCTATTCTCTCCTTTCTAAACATGTAGGTGGTAGGACTCGAACTCAGGTCTTCAAGCTTGGTGGCAAACACTTTTCACTCACTGAGCTATCTTGCTAGACCAAGAACAGTAATTTAGCCTAAATATTTACACATTGAGGCTGGGTTGATAAAGGATAATTGCCTATTGGCTTATTTATCACTCGTCTAGACTTAAGAAATATCACAGGAAAAAAAACACACTGAGAAGTTGAGGTCCTCACTTGAATATGGAGTTAAAATGCATAATCATTACTGTTTAGACACTAACAATAATGAACTCCGGAGCCTACAGTCCAAACAAGCAATTGGCATGGATGCAAGTGTAAACAGTTCATGGAGACTGGCCAGAAGTCCTCACTCTGACCGGCTAACCTCCTGTCTCTGTGGTGACTCCCTGGCTGGCCACCTCCTTCCAGGCCCACCATCCTTGGGCAAGCTCATTTCTTACGGGCATCTCTTCTTGCTCAGGGAAAGACTGAGCAGGAGAAAGTTTTCAAGTCCTTTTCCTACCCACTGAACGATCCGACTCAGAACTAGCCTGGATGTGGCCTCTCATTAAAATGCTCTTTTACAATGAAAAGTCACATTATGTTCAAAAGGTCCCTGACATCAAGCCAAGAAAATAAGTTAGTTTAGTTCAGAGAGAAAAGAACCTGTTCCTGGGATAAACCAGGCAAGTATATAGACCTAAGAAAATCTAAAAGTGCACCCAAAGCAGCCATGTCTGGGCTCCTAGTCCCTAGCTGACTTACGTGTAAAGCTCTGGGGAATTCCCGCCTCCACTTAGCATGTTAACTACTGAATGATAGTGACCTAAAACACTTGATTTAATCAGAGAGAAACATTTACATTGCTGAATTAAAAAGCACTTTTAGGGCCAGGGAGACAGCAGCTCCCCAAGTATAAGTGTTGCTACCAAGCCTAATTAGTAACTTGGGCTCCATCCTGGGACCCAGCTCCACATGGTGCAAGCAGAGACCCGACTCCCACATGGTGCCCTCTGGTTCTCACATGTATCACAGAAAAATACAAAGTAAATAAACCAGAGCCACTTTAAACATGTTTAAAAGCATTTCTATTCATTTTTCCCGCAATTCCAACATTGATGGTCTCTTAAATTTCTTACTCCAAATCAGTCGCTGTATTTCCCCATTTTTAATGGAAAATTTAATTTTGTTAGCGAAATTTTATTTAAAAAGCAAAGTGTATTTTCTACATATTTCCTATGGCCAGAAGCTAGTAAAAGCATATTGTAAAGCTTTTCTTTTCAGTAAAGAGGGAGAATTAAGATACACAAGATACTTATGTAACTATGGGTTTTTTTTGTTTTTTGGTTTTTTTTTTTGTTTTTTTTGGTTTTTTTGAGACAAGGTTTCTCTGTGTAGTTTTGCGCCTTTCCTGGAACTCACTTTGTAGACCAGGCTGGCCTCGAACTCACAGAGATCCGCCTGCCTCTGCCTCCCAAGTGCTGGGATTAAAGGTGTGTGCCACCACCGCCCGGCAACGTAAGTATGTTTTAATCTCTCATTCACCTGAGAAAATGTAGGGCTGAGAGCAGTAAGAAGGAATTTAAGCATCATGCTGTATGGTCCAATTAGTCAGCATTACCCAAAATGCCAGGGCCGTGTGAAAGAAAGGAACTTTCTGCTTCACTGTGTGGCTCAAAGGCTTCTCGTCGAAATGAATAATGTCAATGGAGGGATTTCCTTCCCAACATTTGAGCTCCATGGCCACTGTGGCTCTCCTGGTGCTGGCGGTGACTGGTGCCACTCCTGCAGACTGCCAGCTTCTTCAGGAATGTTCTCTCCCTCTCTCCACATCTGACCCCTATTTCTTAGTATCTTTTACTGCCTCAAGGCGTCAGACTTGTACCAGGAGAATCAACATCACTGGGTACGATAAAGGGAAGGTAATACATAATTATCTTGGAAAAAAGTCAACCCACATCTCTCTTGTAAAAAGTTAATTATCATCTCCCAAAATAAATCATACCTGGGGAGCCCACTCAGCCACTGTGCCATGAAAAATAAGGCGACCGTCTGACCCAAATGCAGCAGGGCATAGCCACGGTCTCCAGTACTCACTTTAAAATCCTATCTTCTAAGACCACCCCTGTTCCTCAGATCCATATAACACATAATAAAGCAGCAGAATACACCCTTCTCCCACTTCCCCCAGCTCAGGGCCAGGGAGTCACCTGATTACCCTCCTTCCCTCTGTCCAACTTGAGCATCTACTCACTAATTCAACAAGTCCTGTTTCTTCTCTCTTTGTAATCTCTATCTGCCTCCTTTGGGCTTTCTCAGTCAATATCCCAGTTCAGACCTTTGTACTCAGCTCCTACCCGCTCACATCCATAGCCTCCCCGTCTGCTGCCCATTTCACCCATGGACACCTGCTTACTATCTCACAGCTGATTAGAAACAGAAGCAGCCACAGAATGAACTGTCTTGTCCAGCGTGCACTATTCCCCATGGTTCCAGACAGTGTTCCAAATACATTCCAAAAATCAATGGGCTCACTGGCCACCTCGCCAGCAAGCAGCCTTCCCATAGAGAAGGTGAACCGTTTACCTCCAGCCCTGTGAGTACTCTGTATAATCCTGATCCACGAGAGTGTCTCACGGGGCTGTGTTTCTCATCCTGGCTGTGTTAGATTCTTTCTGTACTGATACTATAATCATAAAATTGGTCTTAACATTTTCTCTAAAAAGGTCCTAACTTACATAAATAGAGAAATGGTACAATTACCCCTGCTTTAACAATTAATCTTACCTCATATATCACCTAACCCACACAGGCATGTCTAACCTGTGGCCCACGGGCTACATACACCCCAGGATAACCATGAATGTGGCCCGACTGAAACATTACACGGATTGGGGTTTTGTCTGGTAACTCTGTCCGTGGTTCTCAACTCTGCAGGTGACAATGTCAAGAAGCTGAACGTTATCCCCATTGCTACTTCATAACTGTGATTTGTCTACTGCTCTGAGTCATAATGTAAGTATCTACTATGCAGGATATCTGTTGGGCAACCCCTGTGAAAGGGTCATTCCACCCCAAAGGTTGAGAGCTGCCGTGAAAAGGAAACCCTGTCCTCATCAGAAGGCATGCCCCTCCCTTAGGCCTTTGATGGACATCCTCGGCCCATACCTTGCTGGGTCCCATCTGCAGACATAGAAGCCACCAGTGTTACCTCCAGGCACTGAGAGCTCAGGGTTCCCTAGCAAGTGATCCCCACTCTGCTCTTAGTCTGGAGTGGAGGACTGATTTCTCAGCTCAGCATTCACTGTGATGCTAAACTTTCAATGTCACACATTATTACATACATTTCCCAGCCAAATTCTTTCTTCACTTCAGGGTTCTACCTTAATTGACCTTTTGTTTTGCTAATTTCCATTCTCCTTCTATTTCAAGTTGTGGGGATTTCTTGTTTTTCTGTTTTCTTTGAAGACAGAATCTTGCTATATACTCCAGGCTGGCCTTGAACTTGTAATCCTGCGGTCTCAGCCTCCTGAGTTCTGTAAGTGTGAGCTACCACGCCCACTTCAGATGTTTCAATACTTGATCTAGAACACTGTTCCTGGACCCAGTAGTTAAGATTTAAGCACACACCTTTCGCCCCAAACATTCTGGTTCCTGTCTTTTTTTTTTTTTTTTTTTTTTTTTTAGACAGGGTCTCTCTATGTAGCACTGGCTGTCCTGGAACTCACTGTGTAGCCTAGGCTGGTCTCAAACTCACAGAGATCAGCCTGCCTCTGCCTCCTGAGTACTGGGATTAAAGGCATGTGCCACCACCGCCCTCTGGTTCCTGTCTTAAAGCCCCACAGAATCCCTCCCACTCAGGTATGATTATTTTCTTTTTTAACGATGGAAGCTTAGGCAGCATTCCCTAAAGCTTGGTCCTGGGGCTCCTACAGAAGCAGCAGCAGAAGCAAAGGACGTGATTGGAGTGGGGATGTTGGAATTGACTCCTGTGTACCCTCCAAGGAGGTGCAGGTACAGTGGAGCATCTGTGTGGACTATGTGGAAAGGCTGGAGATGAACGGTGTAAGAATAAAACCTAACCTAACAGAAAACGGAGATATGGACCGTGGCTGCTGCCTCAGTGGCTGTGCAGGGTGGGGCAACTTAAGCAGGAATCACACTTCACTGCTGGAAGAGTATGAAGTGTCTGCTCCCACTCCAAGGACCACTGCTAGGACATTTTAAATCGTGGTGCTGGTTGCTTTGCTCTGGTCAGAAGAAAAATCTCCTGGACCAAAAACCCAGGTGACTCAAGGAAAAGACTCACTAGCAGAGGACACATGAACTCTTCATAGAGTTCAACAAGACTCTCCCTGTCCCCAGGACACAATGATTAATGGACCGTGGGTCTGAGTATGGTGGTTTGAATAGGAATGGGCCCCACAGACTTGCATACTTGGCCCATAGGGAATGGCACTATTAGGGGGTGTGGCCTTGTTGGAGGAAGTGTGTCACTGTGGAGGCGGACTTTGAAGTCTTATATGCTCAAGCTATGCCCAGTGTGGCTCACAGTTCACTTCCTGCTGCCAGCAGATCCAGATGTAGCACTCTCAGCTCCTTCTCCAGCACCACATCTACTAGCAGGCTGCCATGTCCCACCATGAGGATAATGGACTAAACCTCTGGAACTGTAAGCCAGCCCCAATTAAATGTTTTCCTTTGTAAGAGCTGCTGTGGTCGTGGTGTCTCCTTACAACCACAGGAACCCTAACGAAGACACTAAGTTTTCTTTATATGTTCCAATCTTAAACATTTATCACCATTTTCCACTGTGACAAAAACCCTTCGGCTTGGATTTGAACTCTAGTATACAACACTTAGGTCTACACTTCAGCAAAGTGACACTTCCTATGTTCAATCCAGAGGGCACAGGGTTTAAAGTCTGTTATTGTATCTGTATCGCTGCTCATATTAAAAAAAAAAAAAACAACAAAAAAAAAAACCTTTTTTTAAGGGGTCGTTTTGTTGGGTTGTGTGTAGCAGGTTAAATTTTGAGGTAAACTTTAATCCCAGCACTTGGGAGGCAGAGGCAGGCAGATTTCTGTGAGTTTGAGGCCAGCCTGGTCTACATAGTCAGTTCCAGGCCAGCCAGGGCTACACAGTGATGAGACCCTGCCTCAAAAAAAAATTTTTGTTGAGAAACAAATATGGAAAATACTGTAACTGAAACTGTGTTTTGACCGTATTTGATTATAGGTCAAGCCCTGCAAGAAGCATGACGCTCTACTGTACCAGAGCTGACTGTGACCAGGTAACTCACACCTGTTGTAGTCTATGACAGCCAGTGCTCTAGGAGAAAGCAGCCCTGGTACAAGGGAAACACTGGGCAGTTTAAGACACACAAAATTAAAAAAAAAAAAAATCTTAAAATAGTTCATGGCATGATGGCTCATTGGGTAAAGGTTCTTGCTGCCAAGCCCACTGACCTGGATTTGATCCCCAGCACCTATCTGGTGGAAGGAGAGAGGACTCCTGACAGCTGTCCTTGACTTCCACACACATACCAGGGCACATCAGCACCATCTGCCCACAGTAAATAAATAAAGTAAAAAATTTAAAGTTAACAGGTTCTATTTGTTCTAGTGCTTTTGAAAAAGGAAATATGTGTGTGTGTGTGTGTGTGTGTGTGTGTGTGTGTGTGTGTGTGTGTGTGTGTTGTCTGCTGGCAAGTACAGCTGTGTACCATATGCATGCAGTGCCTGTGGAGGCCAGAAGAGGGTGTGAGATCCCCAGGAACTGGAATTACCCGCAGTCACAGCTGCCATGTGGGTGCTGGGTTCTGTGCAAGAGGAAGTACTCCTAATGCTGAGCCATCTCTCCAGCCCTCATTTCACTAATTTAAAGTTCATTAACAATTTATATTTCACAGAATAAACTCTATTAACTGGTCTCTCATCCCACTCTCATGCCAAACCAATTTTCTGGTTTCTTAACAAGTTATTTTCTTAAAAAAAATAAATAAAAACTTTGAGCCTGGCAGTGGTGGTGCACACCCTTAATTCCAGCAGAGGTAGGCGGATCTCCAAGTTTGAGGCCAGCCTGGTCTATAGAGTGAGTTTCAGGCCAGCCGGGGCTACATAGAGGAAACCCTGTCTCATAAAAACAAAGCAAACAAACAAAAATTTGAGACCGCATTTCACTAGACTGGCTGGAAGCTGTAATCCTCCTGCCTCTGGAGTGCTGCTGACATTGTAGATGTGCACTAGCACACTGGTCAGCATGCACTTTTTTGTTTTGTTTTTAAAAGACTTCCGAAGCCTGGAAGACCATCAAAATGACCAGGGGAACTTCCCTTGCTGCGCTGGGAACTGAACTTGAGCTTGAACACGCTGGGCAAGCGTTCGACCACTGCCCGCCATCCTCAGCCTCACTGAATTGTCAAACCTACTGCACACGGCTTCATGGGTCCAAGATTGAGCGCAGGCACTAATGTTTATAAAAAGCTTTCCAAGGGCTGGGAGATGGCTCCATGGGTAAACTAATACTTCTGGGCAAAAAGAGAACCAGAATTGGAATCCTTCAGAACCCATGCAAAGAGGACATGAGAGCAGGTTCTATAATCCCATGTTCCTATAGTTAGGGTGGCAGAGAGAGGAGACTTCCCAGAAGGTCATGGGCCAGCTAGTCTGGTATACACTGCAGCAAGCAACAAAAACCTTGTCTCAAACAGGGTGGAAGGCAAATGACACCTGAGAGTGTGTTCTGACCTTCTCACTCACACACTCACACACACACACACACACACACACACACACACTATGGCACATGTGCATGTGCACACACACCTAAGATTTTTATAAAAAGCTTTCCAATGATTCAAATTTAAGTCTGGGTTTGAAAAAATGATAATGGATATCTCTTTTTCAACATCTAGCCATCTCCTGAAAGAATTTTTTTCAATGGGCAGTGGTGGCACATGCATGCCTTTAATCCCAGAACTCAGGAGACAGACCGCACGTGCGTGCTTGCATGCATGCGTGCGTGCGTGCATGAGTGTGTACATGTGGGTTTCTTCCTTCAGGTTGAATTTCCATGCAACACATCAAAACTGGCTTCCTTAGAGGGTCCCTAAGGCACTGCAGGCACACTTCTAATATCATAGACAGCCTCTGCATTCCTCCTGTGATGCAACGCTCTGGTGTCCACTGTTTTTGTCATAAAGAATGTGATCATCAAGTTCATGCTGTAGCTGCAGCACGTGCTAGCTCCGTCCTCTCCTTCGATAACATGCATGGTGACTATTTCCAACAGAACCCACTGTGCTCCAAGCCTACAACGACACTGTCAGGACAAGAACTCGAAAAAGACACGAAATGAGTAACTCTCTCATCAATTACTAATAGAGTGGGGCTAGAGAGACGGCTCCACAGGTAGGAGTGCTTGCTGATCTTCCAGAGGACCTGAATTTCAGTTCCCAGCATCCACACTGGGCAAATCACAACAGCCTATAATTCCAGCTCCGGGGGATCCGACTCCCTCTTCTGGCCTCCGAGGTACCTACACACACATGAACACCCCACCACACACACAAATAAAAAAATAACATTTTTAAGAAAGTATCAAGTCTAGACTAGACATCCAAGGCTACAGATAATACTCAGGGTAGAACATTTGCCTAGAATAGATGTCTAAGATGAGCTAGACCCCTCTCAGCTGCAGAGCTGAGGCATGAATGAAAATGTTAACAGTAATTATCTCTAAGATTCACAACTGAGTGTGTATGTGGGGGAGTAATTTTCCTGGGTATTTTATGAGGCACACTGGCGAGAAATACTCTTAAAGACAGTGAAACCAGCCTGAAGACTGGAAATGTGACGGAAAAGGAAGCATCATGGGACAGAGAACTGTGAGGTTAGGGAGTGCTACAGAGCCAACCCCGCTCCAGACTCATGCTTTGAACGCTTGGTATCCAGATGGTGGCGCTGGATCCCTTAACAGGCTGTGGAACCTTAGAAGGTGGGGTCTGGTTCCAGCACTCTCGGCTTCCATCTACCATGATGTGAACATCACCACCAAACTCTCCCATGGCCGTGAACTGTTGTGGGGTATTTGTACAATGTGTGAAGATATATTGCTGTGACTGGTTTAATAAAGAGCTGAACAGCCAATAGCTAGGCAGGAGGTATAGGTGGGACTTCTGGGCAGAGAGAGAGGAAGTAGGAGATGAACTGAGGCACGTGAGATGCCATCGAGATAAAGAATGAGTTAGACACAAAAAAATGGGAGAGAGGTAAAAGCCATGTGTCAGAATGTAGATTAATAAAAATATGGGCTAATTTAAGTTATAAGAACTGTGGGTCAAGCCTAAGGGAAGGCGACACTTTCATAATTAATAATAAGTCTCTGTCCATGCCGTATCTGTGAGCTGGCGGCCCACAGGAAAGTCTGATTACAATGAACCGAGCTACTCTGCCAAGCTTCCCTGCCGTGGAAGACTAAAACTCTCTCACACTGAACCAAAATAACTCTTTCCTCTCTTAGGTTGTTTCTATCAGGTACTATGGTTACAATGAGAGACAGGAGGGAGCCACATGAGAGACCACAAACAGGGAACCAGGCCAGTCATTCCAGCCACACGCGAAGCTGGGGTAGGAGGGTCCTTCAGGCCCAGGAGTTCAACTACAGCCTGGATGGCACTGAGGCTACTCACCCCCAGAAACAAAAACAGCAATTTAAAAAACCTACAGAAATGCCAGAGGATTTATAACCAACAACCAGGAGTAACTGAAGGTTTTTAAATGGTACCTTTACTATTAGAAAAATAATACCTTTCTGGGGTTAGCGATGGAGTCAGCTAGAAGAGTGCCTGGCTAGCATGCACCAAAGTCCTTGGGTGTGGTCCCCAGCCCATACAAACTGGGATAGTGGTACATGACAACAATCTCAGCACTCAGGAGGTAGAGACAGAAAGACAGAAGTCCAACGTCATCCGTGGTTCACTGCATGGTTTGGGGGCCAAACCTGAGCTTCAGGAGGCGCTGTCTCACAAACAAACAAACAAACAAACAAACAAACAAACAAACAAACAAAATGTCCCCTTTTTTCCTGCAGGAGAACCACCCACCTTACACAGAGTAGTAGGATTTACTCAGTCTATTGGTTAAAATATAGGTCACAAACAAAACATGCTTTTACAGGCAACACAGTTGTGTTGGGCCAAACATCTACACATCATGACCTCTCCAAAAAGGCCACATGAAATTACCCAGTGCAACAAGTAATTGTCCTTAAGTTCTTCCCACCTTGTGCGCCTAAATAAGACCCCGAGTGCTGAGTAAGTCATGCAGAGGTGGGTGGTTTGGGAATCATCTTGAAGGGGCAGAGCTCAAGCAGGAACAAGGCCCGTATTCACTCAGCAGCTCCAGCTGCTTGTTGGCACCCTGCTTCTCTTGAGTCCTACCCACTTCATGAATCTAGGACATCTTTTTTTTTTTTTAAAGCATTGATCAAGCAATTAAAACAGACTGATGCAGTCAGAAGGTTTCTCGGGTCCCACCCCCACCCCCGCAGAACAGCAACCACTTATAAAATAATCATCCAGAGGCTTAATATTATTTATAACTGCTCAGCCACTAGCTCAGGCTTATTACTGACTAGCTCTTACACTTAAATTAACCCATAATTCTTACCTATGTTTAGCCACATGGCTTGGTAACTTTTCTCAGTTCTGCCTTGTCATCTTGCTTCCTCTGTGTCTGGCTGGCGACTGCTGACTCAGCCCTTCCTCTTCCCAGCATTCTCCTGTCTGCTTACCCTGTCTATACTTCCTGCCTAATTACTGGCCAATCAGCGTTTTATTAAACCAGTGTACAAGAGCATTATCCCACAGCAGACTGAAACCATGGTGTAGACAAGTTATTGGCACGAAGAACCTCACTCATTTAAAAGTCAGTGCTGCCAGTCTGGACTTTTCTGTCTTCTCTCGATGTAGAGTGTGAAAGGTCTCTGAGCTGTAAGTGCTATGCCATCAGCAGGGCCTCAACCTAGGCACCTGAGTTACTAGATGTCCTAGGTACAAAGAAGACTTTCTGGAAATGCAAATACCAGGTGAGGTTTCTCCATTCACATCTGCAGCAACATCTGCAGCAACTTCCGCCGTTGGCGTGGTGGCTAGGAACTGGCCATCTCATTCAGGTATACAAACAGGTTCTGTGGGGCCAAAGCAACTCTTTGAGCAGCTCAGCTCTCAAGTGAGTGGAGGGTGCGACCTCAGAGCTCCATCCAGGAGGGGAGTCTGTCTTGAGAGGTGTATGTCAGAGGCCTAGAAGTGGTTTTCTGGAGGCCATCATCACCATGATTCCTAAAAATAGGTGATGATATCTCTCCTATGTGTAATTATGTTACGATAAAGCAGCTGACATTATGACAAGTCATTAGTCACAAGCCATACTGACTCAGATTCCAGCCTGCGGAGGGGATGACCTGGGCCACAACTTCCTGAGGGCTTGACTTGACAGCTCTCACCACACGGCCTTGCCCCTACCCTGAAGCCCACAGGGCCGGGCTGGTAGGACCTATGTGTGCCTCTCCTACCGCCATGAGGTGTCCACTATGCCGCTCCCAAATCCCTTCAGTCCAGTGATTTATTTCTCCTCCCTCCTTCCCCTTGCTAATTTTAACTCGACTCCAAATTAATATTTTTTGAGAGATAACGTAATGCCTGGCCCCTCCTACCACTTCTCATGACTGAGGAATGAACGTCAGCACAAAACATCTTGTGGTGGCCTCAGAATAGAAAACAAGGTTCAAGTCTCAGTGTTTTCCCAAAGCTGCCAAAGCACTGGCTCGCTCCAACTGCTGCTCTACACACCGCTTCCCTCCTCTTCCCTCCCATCTAGCTATATTTAATAAAGCCCGGATGCAAGGGACACACACACGAAGCAGAATTAAACATCGGTTCTTTGAATCAGTAAGCTCCAGTCTACATGGCACCAGTGAGAAGCACTGACCACAGATCAGCAGAGGTGAGTGCATGTGGCGGGGACACAGGCCACCTCCCTCCTCGGGCACTGCCCCCCCCACCAGCTCTCCAATCTTTCAGTAGGGGGCTAGATGCTGACACTGATGTCACTGCATCACACCCTACTCACTGAGGGTGCCTGGAGAGGAAAGGGCCACCCGGAGAAGACATATCTAAAAGCATGAAAGCATGGAGAGGTGCTGGGAGACTGGAGAAGCCCATGCTTCTTCAGACACATCCCAAGGCAGGGGCCTGGTCCCACAAGTTCTCTGCCAGTCACTGATCTCACACTTAGCTTAAGCTCGTTGACTGAAGGAAGTCCTGTGGGACCTGAGGACAGGGAAGACACTCTGGTTCTGGTTTTCTAGACAGATGATGAGGATACAAGAGCCATTAAGTTCTCTGGGGAGAGATTCATGTGCGTCGTGCTATAAGCCTACATGCAGACAATTCCACAGGCTCTCGCTGTAAGGAACAGGGGTCATGGGTGTGGAGACGGAAGCCACACCACACAAGGCTTCGGGGTTTCTGTTAAACAGACTCCTACTTGCCCCACCTCTTTCCCCAAACCAACAGCAGAGACTTGTGGAAAAAATGTGCATTTTCTAAGAAGCTAACAGCTGGGTAACAAGCTTATTGTCTACAACTGTAGACCACTACAGTGGTGCCCACACCACTACCTACTGTCTAATGGGAAGCTGTTATCATGCACAATCTAAATAAAGATCAAAATATTGTGACAATTTCACCTGTGTGTCTGTGTGGCCTGTTCATATCTGCTTGGCCACTGCCCTCCTGTAACCCTCTATCTGCAGAGGGTTCCTTTTGTCTCACCAAAGAGTCTCCTCTTTCGCTCTATATTTTTCTCTCCATTTCTCCCCATCCTCTTCCCTCCATTTAGACCCCTTTCTCTCCTCGCATAGACCCCTTTCATGACATATATATATATATATATATATATATATATATATATATATATGTAGTCAACATATGAGAGAAAACATCTGGGATTTATGTTTCTGAGCCCGGCTTGTTTCACTTAACATGATGTCCAGTTCTGTACACTTCCTGCTAACGACATCTTTTCACTCCTCTTTACAGTGGAATAATATTTTGTGCATATGTGCTGTGCATCTAGACTGTGCACATGTACCAACACTTTTAATCCATTCACTTGTTGATGGGCATCTAAGTGCTTCCATATCTTGGCTACGATGAATGAGGCATGAAGCACATGGTGTGCTGGTATGTCTTTGGCACGCTGACTTAGATTTCTTGCAGCCTATACACAGTAATGGTTTGGCTGAGTCATACGGTTCTATTTCCAGTATTTCTTGAGGAACCTCCACACTGATGTCCACATTGGCTGTACTAGTTTATGTTCCCACTAGTGATATCTTGAGTGTCCTTCTTCCCCACTGGTAGTATAATTAAATAACATCTTAAATTACTTACTACTAAATTAAAATAAAATCAAACTGCACATTTCTCCTACTGCCATCTCTTGTGTTCGGTTTTAATGAAGAGTCTCACTATATACCACAGGCCAGCCTGAAGCTCTGAGATTACAGGCATATGCTATCGTGTTCAGCCCTTACAAGAAAAGTGCTTAAGAATGCTGTACGGAACATGTGTTGAAAAACAAGAGCTAGGAGGCCAAACTCAACCGGCCTTCCAACTAGTTTTGTCTTTAGGGTTTCGGTTTGTTTTAATATTCTACAAGCTAAGAATAGTTTTTAATTTTTTCAATTACATTCATTGGTGGGTTAGTTGACTGTGTATACACATATGGAGGTCAGGGAATATAAACTGCAGGAGTTACCTCCTTGTATTGTGTGGTCCAGGAACTGAACATCAGGCTTGGCAACAAGCTCCTACTGAGACACTGTGCCACCCCAAGTATGATTTTAACCTTTTAAAAATGCTTGAAAGGGCTGGCATTATGGCTACTTCAGGAAAAGGACTTGCCACCAAGCCTGATCACCTGAGTTCAATCCCCAGGGATCCACAGGGTGGGAGGAATGAACCAACTCTGACAAGTTGTCCTGTGACTTCCATTTCTCACACACACACACACACACACACACACACACGAATAAAAAATAAATATAAACATTCAAAAATCTTTTCTTCATCTTGTCATACTTCATAGATGTTTTGGTATGCTCTGATCACTGTTTTTATTTTCTCTTTACTCCAAGTCTGAAAGAAGTCAATGAGTCTTCTTTAGATAACAGAGAAATTGGGAAGTAGATCTGTTCAAGGTCACAGCCCTGATAAACAGCAAGGCCAGCAGCAGATCCCTTTCCTTACCTATATCCTGCAGCATTCCCATTACACAACTCCCTCTTCCTGGCTGTCTACCAAGTGTGGCTGCCCAAAGTCTCTTAAACATTTTCTACATATTTGACAGCTCACCATAGTGTAAAATCCATCCTTCCTAAAATAGGATGGAAAACAAACTCCCAGCCCATTTCCTGCAGAGCAGACACAGCTCTGTGGGCTAGCGGTGCCCTGTCTGATGACAGAGGTGGAGCATCGTTGGCAGGCCATTCTGACCAGTTCCTCGAAGCGCTGCCTGGAGTCTGTCTCTTCAGCCACACAACAGCCTGTGGCCTTCTTATCTGGCCCTTCAGCCTTTTCAACATAATCTCACTACTACAGAGCCCTTACTCCATAAGCATGATCACGAAGTCCAGAAGAAACTTATGATACTTCAAGGTGTCTCATTATGTGCATTTATTTGTATGGAGATGGGATTGTGAGTGAGTAGGTCAGAGGAAAACTGGTGGGAGCTGGTTCTCTTTCCATCATGCTGTGGTCAGGCTTGGCAGCAAGCGCCTTTACCTGTTGAGCCATCTCGCCAGCCCTAACAGACACCTAAAATCTTCCAGAACGTCATTCCACCATCCCCTTGCAAAGCACGGTCCTGTTTTCACTAGCTCTTACCAGCTGCTGCCCTTAAAAAGGGCCCTGTGATTAGTAAATTATGAGAGGCCAGGTTAAGCAGGTCCTTCTTGCCACACTTCTCAGAGCCTTACAATGCGCACATGCTTCACACATTCCTAACACAGGAATAAGGAGAACACACATTTGACACATTTACCTGACCACTGAACCACTTCTGAATATACTTCACAGAACAGGAATGCACTTTGGAAGTAGGAAAAAAAAAAAAAAGATCCACTATCTAGGAAAATGTTTGTAATTATAAAATGTCAAGAAAATAAAGCTGTTGAAATAGGAAATGTAATCCTGGAAAATATATCTGGGCCAAAAATGCTTTCCTACATCTTTTGGGGAATGAATTTGGTAGTAATCAGCAAGTGCCTTGATAATTATACTCTTTTACACTGCAATTCCACATCTAAGAATTTATACTTTTAAAATCTGAAATGTGTTGGGGCTGGAGAGATGGCTCAGTGGTTAAGAGCTGACTGCTCTTCCAGAGGACCCAAGTTCAATTCCCAGCACCCACATGACAGCTCACAACTGTCTCTAACTCCAAGATCTGACACCCTCACACAGACATACATGCAGGCAAAACACCAATGCACATAAAATAAAAATAAATAAATTACTTTTAAAATTATCTGAAATGTGGACAAACATTAGATCCCTGCCCCTTAATGCACACCTAAGACTTCGTGAGAAAGGGGGAAGGTGAGAGCTCTTGAGAAAACGCATCTCTCTAGTGACAAGTACAAGAAACAAGTGGGTTTTCGTATTCCCAGTGACATTGAAACCTTGTAAACACAGACTTAACCCTACCTGTCCCAAGAGAATCTCTGCCTTTAGTTAAAACAGATCCCCCACATGCCCATAAGAAAGCAATAAGAAGACTCCCCCAGACATAAAGATATAGAGAGGTGTTCTGCGGCTGCACACCCCAGAGGCTGAGCACGATCCTCGAACCCTGGATGTAGGCTTCCTTCAGGACTCGGTACTTAGTAAAGAACATGATAATGACAATCAGTGACTGCATTGTTAAACCTTTTAAACAGCTAATTTAGCTGTTTTAAGAGGTCATTTAATATTAAATTCGTTTGTTCAAGTTTTACCTTAAGAACACGTGTAGCGATCGCTTATGAAGGAATACATGAACTGGAGGAGCGGAGGATGATGCTTCCCCGTGCAGCAAGCTGCAGGTTCAGATCATGTGACTAAGGCCAGCTGCCCTCTAGTGGTGGAAGGCCACACTCACTCTGAGGCTTCTCGGAGATCAATAAGCTCTTTTTGTTTAAAGTTTTAAATCACAGAAAGTTATAAAGAAGCAACAAAGTTTCTAAAACCCTGTAGAAACTCTTAAATCCTGACCTCCGAATGAACTGAGGACATTCAGTTTAAAGGCCACTGCTTCATTATTTATTCTCAAATTCATTGTATAGATCAGTGTTTCTCAACCTGTGGGTTGCGATCCCTTGGGGACTGCCTAAAACTATCAGAATACACAGATGTTTACATTATGATTCATAACAGTAGCAAATCACAGTTATGAAGTAGCACAAAAATAACTGTCACCACAACACGAAGAACTGTATTAAAGGTTTGCAGCATTAGGAAGGTTGAGAATCACTGGTACAGGCAGCCAACCCCAGTCTCAAGACATAAGCAGGCATGGTGGCACATGCTTTTAAACCCAGCACTCCAGGGACAGAGGCAAGCACATCTCTGTAAGTTCCAGGCCAGTCTGCTCTACACGGTAAGACCCTACCACAAAGGAAAAAAAGATTAGAAATCATTTACTTCCAACCACGAAAACTATATGAACCAAGAAGCTCAAGCCTCCACCATGTTTAAAGCCGATTAGACACTGACCTAACTGAATGAACCAACAATTTTTTCCCAACTCTCTCTCCAACCGTGCCAGAAGCCTACCATGGTGGCTTCCATATTCTTCCCTCCACAAGTTCAGTCCTCATGATCTGTGCCAGGTCCACGTACTGAGACGGAATATGAGCTTTGACGGTCTCCCTCGGACTCATTCATCAACGCTGCTGTCCCATGGGAAGGGAGACAGAGGAGACAGAGACTACAGTTCACTCGGAAAAGCTTCTACTCCTGTCTACCCCAGGACGATACCGCGCACGACTGGCGGGGGACCAACTCCCTGGAGCTTATCTGGTGAGTCACAGGGACCTCTAGGCCCCTCGAGGAAAACAGGATTTGTCGTGAGAGGTAAAATCAAAGAGCACAGACTCACGTAAGGAGTAGCAGCGGGCTCAACCTACACAGCGTTTTAATGTTGCAAAGTTTTCCTTTGCCGCTTGAGTGAAGAGCCTGCAGACTCCGACGCCGAGGAAAGAGACTGAGACAGTAAGAGCCTGAGTCTGAGGCCTGACAACCGAGTGGCAGACTCACTCCAGCACGACTTAGTTTCCCATAGCATTCGTGAATCACATGGTGTGTGTGTGGAGGGGGGGAGGAGATGGTATCTAACCAGCAAATGTTAAGTTTCTATAGACGGTGTTCTTAGAGCTACAGGAGACTTTAATGCGTGAGAAGGGGAAGGCTTTTTTATTATTATTTTATTCGTCCATTCATTTATTTGTTTTTTGAGACAGTGTTTCTCTGTGTAACAGCCCTGGCTGCCGTGGAACTTGCTCTGTAGACCAGGCTGGCCTTGAACTCAGAGATCCGCCTACCTCTTCCTCTCGAGTTCTGGGATTAAAAGCATTCACGAGCTGGGTGTTGGTGGCGCACGCCTTTAATCCCAGCACTCGGGAGGCAGAGCCAGGCGGATCTCTGTGAGTTCGAGGCCAGCCTGGGCTACCAAGTGAGCTCCAGGAAAGGCGCAAAGCTACACAGAGAAACCCTGTCTCGAAAGACCAAAAAAAAAAAAAAAAAAAGCATTCACGACCACCACCAGGCTTTTGTTTTGTTATTTATTTTTATTTTATGTGCACTGGTATTTTACCTACATGTACGTCTGTGTGAGGGTGGCAGATCCCCTGGAACTGCAGTTACAGACAGTTGTGAGCTGCCATGTGGGTTCTGGGAATTGAACCTGGGTCCTCTGGAAGAGTAGCCAGTGCTCTTAACCACTGAACCATCTCTCCAGCCCTGGGAAGGCTTTTTAAAACCTGAGAGAGACTCATAGAACTTAAAAAGCAAAGAAGTCCCAAACCACTTTCTTTTTAAGTAACCAAGCATGGTCAGTCCTAGGGCTCCAGAGGTTAAAGTAGGAGGGTCATCAGGAGCTGGCGGGGAGGGGGGGCAGGGCAAACCTAGCAACATTAGTTCCATCCTCAGAACTCGGATAACAACAGAAAGAGGACCAAATCCACAGATGAAGGGTGTGTGATAACACCCATCTACTTACTGATCCACTGGAAGGAAACTGCGTCACGTGTCACCAGCAGAACAGATAATTTTACATAGCTATACGGTTTCTTATTACAAATGTATTGTGTACAGAAAATACAGCGCCTGGCCCCCGCAAGGCTGCAGAAAGCAAATCAGAACCGGCAAAATGGCTCAGCAGGTATCTCTAAGGCTGCTGACCTGAATTTGATCTGTGGGACCCACATGGAAGAAAATGAAAACCAACTTCCCCAAGTTATCCTCTGACTCCCACACATGTGTACACGCACACATGGACACACACACACACAAGTACACAACTGCTTTTAAAAAAAAGTGTAAAAAAACCACCTTTGACAAATTTATGGGCATTTCAACATGAAATACACTAGTACGGATCTCTATGATAAATCTTTTTTCTTCATTTTATCTTGTTTTCTTCATTTTATTTTTAATAAAATTTTTAGATTTGATGCCTATGAGGTTTTTTGCCTGCATGTAAGTGTACGACATGCATGGCTGGTACCCTTGGAGGTAGGAAGAGGGAGTCAGATCCCCTAGAACTGGAATTACAAATGGTTGTGAATCATCAGGTGGGTGCTAGGAGCACAAACCGAGGTCCTGTGCAAGAGCAACAAGTTCTCTTAACCACTGAGCCATCTTTCCAGCCCCAAATACTTAAAATGCTTTGAATGTATGTTGCATCCACATGGAGGCCAGAGGACGACCTCCAGTGTCATCCTCAGGAACACTGTCCACCTCCTTTGAGACAGAACCTCACCCTGGACTGAAGCTCACCTATTAGGACAGACTGGCCAGCCAGCAGGCTCCAGGGATCCTCTTCTCTGCCTCCCCAGTGCTGGGATTATGATGCATGCCACCGTGCCCAAGAAATCAAATGGTGGTGGTGAGGGTACTACCACTTTATCCTCTTCATTATGGGGGAAAAGGGACAAGGTTGATGACCTAAGCCCAACCCCTGGGACCCACACGGTGGAAGAAGAGAACAAACTCACCAAGATGCCCTCTGGCCTCCAAGGGAGCTGTACCACACGCAAGAACACAAACATACATGCACTCCCACACGGTAAATACACACAACACCAAGATCAATTCCAGCCATTCTGAGTTTCTTCGTATAATTTATGAATTTGTTAAGGAACATATGTGGCCAAGTACAGAAGTAAACAGATACCATGTACCCATCTCATTTAGTCACGTGATCGACTCTACAAGCAGTGACTAGAGAATTAGGAGGAAGAATCCAGCTATCTGTCTTCAGAATGCCCAGAAAGTCCCCTCCTAAGGAAAAACAACAGCGAACCCGCAGGCCCTTCTGTGAGATGCTCTCCAGCACATGCTTTAAAGTGTGGTGTTTACGAGGCTAAAAGGTTACAATAGACCTTTGTAAGACTATGAGCAGCCCCCTGCAGGGAACCTTTTGGGAACAGCACCAGGCAGGAACTGCAAGTGCCGAGTCCTGAGAGAAGAGCTCTTTGGTCATTGAAGAGCAAAGCATTTTCAGCATCTCCTTAGGTTCTAAGAATTGTTTTCATATTGTTCTCAAAGTGGGGTCACAGGCTGTGTGTGCACACATGTGCTCGCTTTTGGACCGTTTGCAAAATGAGGCCACTGAGCTAAAGCATTAAAAATCCTGCGGAGAGCTCTACCAGGGGCTCCAGGATCACGTTCTGGGAGCTCATAGTATGTCCAAGAAAGGAATTATCCTGTATTATTATTGCTTTTATTAGAATTTGGCAGAATCTATATATTGTTTTTAAAAAGAATCAGGGAATTGGAAAGACGACTCAGCATTTAAAAGCACACACTGCTCTTATAAAAACCCAGAATAAGTTTCCAGTGTGCGGTGAGTGCGCGGTGCGCGCGCGCGCGTGCGCGCGCACACACACACACACACACACACACACACACACACACACACAGAGCAGCTCAACCACCTGTAATTACAGCTCCAGGGGATCCAGTGCCCTCTTCTGACCTCTGCTGGCACTGCACTCACATGGTGCCCACACACACACACACACACACACACACACACACACACACTCAGGAACACATACATATGCACAGAATAAACATTTTTAAAATAACAAAGAGTCATTTGTAACTTGATTCAAATGGAAGAGGCAGATTTCTCATAACTGTAAATATATGCACTGCCCTGAGATCTTGGCAAATTTAAATCCTGACTCAGCAGAGTAAAACAAGCCTTTCTTTTGGGGTGGAGTGGAGAAGTTGCTAAAATCACCTTCTGAATGTCAGAGAACAACTGAGTCAGGAACTATTTAATACTGTAGTAGATCACTGAAGAGAAAGAAAGGAAGAAAGAAGGAAGAAAGAAGGAAGAAAGAAGGAAGAAAGAAGGAAGAAAGAAGGAAGAAAGGAAGGAAGAAAGGAAGGAAGAAAGAAAGAAAGAAAGAAAAGAAAGAAAGGAAGGAAGGAAGGAAGGAAGGAAGGAAGGAAGGAAGGAAGGAAGGAAGAAAGGAAGGAAGGAAGAAAGAAAAGGCACAAGGACTTCAATCAGCTCAGGATCAGAGCTTATTTCCAGCACTGGTTTTCATGACTCCAGAATCTGCACTTTCTCTCTGACACTGACTAGCCCGAGATGACATGTCTGCTACAGAGGGTCTTCAAAAAGTCTTTCTGACCATCATTGCTTGGAACTGACCTCTGTTCATCACTTCTACAGTATAATGTTTCAATAAGCCTGCATTCATTTATAGGGAACGTTATAGTACCCATCCCCCAATTTCCGTAGGTCCTAAGAGGTCCCACTGCACATAGTATGGCATTTACAAGGTGGTCATCAAAAAATGGATAGTGCAGAGGCCGAGGATGAAACTTGGTTGATAGAATGGTTGCTGAGCATGCAAGATGCACCACGTGTTAAGAGGTATGGGGTTGGCACTCTGGAAGTGGAGACAGGCAGTCACAAGTTCAAGATCATCCTCATTGACAGAGTAAGAGTTCAAGACCAGCCTAAAGTTAAATCCTGTATCCAAAATCATAAAGTTATTCCAGTAATCTTATCCCATCATCAGGAACTAATGGTCATGGTTACCCTAGTCTTGTCTGGTAAGAGCTGCCTGACCGTCCACGTAATGACTAGAAAATGCCAAACACAGACGGGGTGAGGGCCTCCACAGAGCTGCCATGCAGGGACACTGAACTCCAGGCTGGGGCTGGCAAGTAGAAACCAATAACATCTACTTGAGATTTTTACCCAAAAGTCTTACAGGGTATTTTTCCAACATTATCTCAGGATACATATGAAATTATGTGGTTGGGATTAACCACCTGACTATAGCCCTGTTTTATCAAGGTACAGGGCTTTCTCGATTTATAGTTATAATTTTCAGTACAAATTTACTTTCATTAAGATATCATGGTAAAACTAGGCCAAACTTGAAAATTTCTAGACAAAAGGTAATGAAAGGTATCATGTATTCGATCCACAGGCCTGCCTGGTGCCACTTTGCCCAGGCAGATGAAAGACGCCCCAGGCTGGCTGAAGACATCCACAGGCCTGCCCGGCACCATTAGGGCGAGCAAATGTATGGTGGAGAAATGAGAAAGAGCAACAGAATGGTTCATGTGCTGTAGAAAGAGGCAGAACTGACGAGGCGAAGGCAATGGGGAACAGGCTGATCTGAGTGGTCTATGCTGCCACCCAGAGCCATGATAACATCTGGATCTGAGCTGCTGCCAAGGTTCACATCTGGGTCCATGACCCTAGAGCAGCCAGGGTCTGTGTTGGTGACCATGGCCTCAGTAACCACTGAAAGCCATGCAGATGTCCAGGGTCTGGTCAGCTACCAAAGTCAATGTTAGTGTCTGGGAGCCATGCTGCCACTGGGCCCATGCTGATCTGGGTGGCCTGTGTTACCACGAGAGGCCATGGTAATGTCTGGGTCCAGGCTGAGGCCTAGGGCCATGTCTGGTTCTATGGCCCTGCTGCAGCCAGGGACTGCATTGATGTCCATGGGTCCTGTTGTCACCTGGGCCATGCAAATACCCAGGGTCTGTGCTATCACCTAGGGCCATGTTGGTGTCTGGGGGGTCGTCATGCTTAGGGGCCATACAGATCTGACTGGCCTGTGCTGCCACCCAGGACCATGTCTGGGTCTGTGGTCCTACTGCAGTTGGGGTCTGTATTGATGTCTGCGGCCCATGTTGCCATCAAAGGCCACACAGATGCTTGGGGTCTAGGCCACAATCTGTGACCATGTTGGTGTCCAAGGGCTGTGCCACTGGTGGGGCTGTGCTGATCTGAGTGGCCTGTGCTGCCACCAGGGTTATGTCTGGGTCCATAGCCCTACAGCAGTCAAGGTCTGAATTGATGTCCATAGCTCCTGCTACCACTGAGGGATGTGTGGCTGTCCAGGAGTCTGGTCAGCCACCTGAGACCATGTGGTGTCCGAGGGCCATGCTGCCTCTATAGCCATACTGATCTGGGTGGTCTGCACTGCTACCTAGGTCATGGGATGTCCAGGTCTAAGCTGCTGCCGAGGGCCATGTCTGGGTCCATAGTCATGCTGCAGCTGGGGTCTGTGTCGATGTCCATAGCCTGTGCAACCATAGAGGGCCATAGGAACCATGCATGTCAAAATCCGAGGGCCATTTTGAGCTGGCCCTGCTCCTTGCTCAACATTGTAGCAGGAGAGCTGTGCCCCACCCCACACACACACTTGTGAGAAATGGCCCCACCCCTCACCATGGGTGTGGGAGAGCTGGCCCTGGTGGCATGGGTGTAGGAGAGCTGGATCTGCCCCTTGCCTGAGGGAGTTGGTCCCAGCAGCCTGGACTGACTATGATTAGTTCAGCTACCATCCAGGCCCACATCCTGGGCCTTGGGTTGGCCCACCCTAACATCTACCCCATCTATAACCTGCTGGAATGCATGCAAGGACTGGTCCTACAGAATGCCAGCCACAGGACCTCCATGACTCAGGGCAACAGCAGGATATCCAAGAGGAGTTTTGGTGAATGTCCAGTGATGACGGTGTGCTAGAGGCCTTGAACCAGACCAAAGACTCACTGCAATGAGCATTTGCGGGTGGGGCTGATTGGACAAAGGAGTATACTGCGTGACATACCACAGTTCCCAAAGCCACTAAGACAAATGAAGAGGTGTTGAAGAGGCGGGAAAGACAGGGGTGATGTGGTTTTTTTGTTTGCTTTGTTTTTAATTAACGTGGGGGGGGGTCTTTTGAGGAGGGATGCTACAGAGATTGGGGCAGATATGGAGGCACTGGGAGGTGAGCGGAATTAGGGTGCATGATGTGAAATTCTCAAAGAACCAATAAAGAACTATGTTATATTTTAAAAAGAGAAAGGTATCATGTATTTGATTCAGATTTGAGACACGGTCATGCATCATAGTCATGGTGGTAAGCTGGCCAGGGACCAAAGAGGGATGAGGGAACTTATCTACAGGAGAGCCTGGCAGTGTGACCCTCTTGGGCAGAGAAAAGCTGTGAGTAGAAACACTGGGTAGAAACAGACAACAGAAGTACGGCCAGTCCCAGAATCCTGTTGTCAGCAGCCTGCTATCAAATTCGTATATTCTAAATCTGACACTATTAGGCAAAAGGATGTTACAAGCCTTAGGTTTTTATCTGATCTAAAGCTCTGATGGTCAGTATTTATTAGATGTTGTTTGTCTAACAGGAAAAACTTTCTCTGATCCCTGCGTGTACCCACACCCGTGAGTCCTGGCCTTTGATCTTGTTTGAGACAGGGTTCTAGCTATCCTTGGAGCTTCTGGGAAGCCACCTGCGTCCGCCTCTCACCTCACTGCAGGAGTGCTGGGGTTAAAGACGAGAGATCCGATTCTGGGGATCCGAACTCGGGTCCTCATGATTTCACAGAAGGTATTTTACTCCCTGATCCATCTCCCCAAGCCACCAATAAAATACTTTAGAATATGATCTCTGTAAGGGAAAACAGTGAAAGGGGTCCCTGGTGGTGAGGATACTGCTCCCAACGTCCCTGCTGCAGGTAGAGTTCGGTCTGTTTGTTGTGTGTGGTTTGTTTTTGTTTGTGTGGTTTTGGTTTTTGTCTGAGACAGTCTTACTATGCATGCAGTCCAGGGGGGCCTAAGAACCCTTCCAGTTCTCCTGCCCATCCCCTCAATTGCTGGATTCCGGGCACTACACCAATAAGAGCTGTCCACAAGTGGACAGGTGAAGGTTTGAATGTTAGCACCCCACTTCATGGTTCTGTAATGTGGGCAGGTTATGGGGTCCTTTTGGCTTCCTCTTCTTCAGCTTTAAAGATAACTATTTTTAAGGTTTATCTCTATGTGTGTCGGGGTTTTGTCTGCATGTGTGTAAATGTGTGCATGGTGTCTGCCAAGGCACCACAGTACCAACAGAAGAGGGCACCACAGGATCCCCTGGACTAGACAGTTCTAAGCCACCATGTGGGTGCTAGGAACTAAACCTAGGTTGTCTGCAAGAGTAGTTAAGTGAGGACTCAAGCTGGGTGTAAACTCTGTAAGCCAACAAAAGGCTTTGAAGCTTTTTGAATGGACCAGAGGGAGGACGGTACTTAGGTGTCTGAACCAGGGCCATGTGGACTAAAAGGAGAAGAAAAACTCGGTACCAACCTGCTCATAACAATTCCATCAGGGCAATGTCCATGTCCCACCCCTGGCATGTAACACAAGCCAAATCTGTCAGTACACAGGCCAGGCCAATGACAATTCTTCCCTCAGATTTTTTTAAAATTTCAGTTTGGGGAAAGAATATTGGTTTCTCTCGGACCACAAGTATAAAGAACCATGTCTACAGACCGGTCTTGACCATGTGTTCCCTTCCCATGAGAAGAAACCCATCTTCAGTAAGAAACAAAGCCAACACTGGGAGACAGAGACAAAAGCGGGAGAGAAAGGAGAGACCAGCATACCGCCATTTCAAGTCCTAAAACTCACTTCAGTTTGGCTGAGTAAGAAAACAAAAACAGACAAGCAACAAAAACCCCTGGTCCTCTTTGCTTAAGCTAGACTGTATGAATCTTCATCACTAGGAACAAAGAAAACCGTGGCCTGACATGGAAGGATAAAGTGTGGCATCCCTGACCAAGTATGCCAAAGGTCACCAGCGCCCGGCTCACCTGGGGCTTTTTCTGGCCCTTCCTCCCCTCTAGTCCTCATCTAGGAAACTAGGTTAAACCTCTTTACTACCAGGTGTTCAGGAATCCCGTAGACCGGGGAGCTGAGTCATGTGTGCTTAATCAGGTCTTGCTGCCATGGCTAACCCCTGCCCCCTCCCCCCAGCACCACATGCAGAAACTTCAACATCTTTAGGTCTAGAGCAGTCACCTCTGCCATGTGTCAAGCAGCCTAGGCTTCTGGCTATGCGTGGCACAGAGCTTGGAGGGTGCAGAGAACACAGCCTCTTTAAATGCAACCGGTGTAAACGACATTCATCTACCGAAAGAAATCTTTTATCACAAATGAACAAGAAAAAAATTCTACTTTCTTCCCACCAGCCAATCACCATTTACCTGGCTAATTTTGAATTATAATTTTCTTTAATTTTTTTTTTCAGGGATGTGTTTATTTTATTTATTCTATCCATTATAATATTAACTGAATTCACCCTAAGAGTTCATGTTTTTATATCCCAATACTAGGGTTTCAGAAGAGAATCAAGATGATCACAGGGAAAACCAGTCAGTTCAAAATTCTAACAGTTCAGTCTTAGGATATTTACATATAACTAGGTTTGAGCTATGAAGTTCCTTTGGCTTTAAGAAAACATTGTTTACTTCACTATTAGGAATATCCCTTAATTCTGGTGGCACCTTCTTAGTAGGTCTTCATTCTTAGTTTTTTAGCAGTTATCTGTGACTGTATGGAGCTAAGTGGAGAAGAACTCATCATGATAATTTCAAGAAAGAGCAGGTACCCAATTATGACAGGAAGGAGGCAGACGGTGACGCCACTGCTCAGTGCCCTTGAGGCCGATAGGTAAGGAGGTTAGCCGAGATCCAGGAGTGGAAGCCTACATGAGGGAAAGTATGAAGCCAGGCTGGGAGCTTACAGAGAAGAAACACACACATGCAAACACACAGACACATGCACACACATACACACGAAACACACATGCATAAACACAGAGAGAAATAAACATTTGCACACAGACACACATACACAGACACAAAGAAATAAACATACAGGCACACACAGAGAAATAAACACAGATGCACACAGACACACATGCATGCACAGACAGACATATACACACACACACACACACACACACACTTTTAAGAGAAAAGAAAAAGAACAAAGCCATAAATTGCTCTTTCTGGCTGTGGTAGTGGTGAATTTCCCACAATGCCCCTGTGGCTTTAGACACTGAACCCTTTTTTGACCAGACCTCGGTCACCCTTACAGCCTCTTCTATTGGATTTGTTTTCTTCCATACGAAACCACAATGTGAGAGCTGTGCAATGCTACCTATGCTATGAACAGAAACAGTATGTGACTATGAGTCACCAACTACAAGAAACTGTGTTCGCCTTAGTGGAAAACTCAGAAAATTAATAATTAATAGAACACTTGGAAAATGTCCGAAAAGAAGGAAGGTGGGTAGGTAGGTAGGTAGGCAGGCCAATCTAGCTCAGCTGAGTGGTGTCTCCGCAGGCCGAGGAAGGACCGATGTGTGCTTGAAGCCATGGCTACATGTAAGCTCCGGGCTAGCCTGAGCTAAATAAGATCCTTTCAGAAGGGAAGGGGAAGGGAAGAAAATGAATCACAGGTTTCTATGTTAGGACTTTATTTGAAAAGAAGGGAAATAAGAATTACTTTCTAGCCGGGCGGTGGTGGCGCACGCCTTTAATCCCAGCACTCGAGAGGCAGAGCCAGGCGGATCTCTGTGAGTTCGAGGCCAGCCTGGACTACCAAGTGAGTTCCAGAAAAGGCGCAAAGCTACATAGAGAAACCCTGTCTCGAAAAACCAAAAAAAAAAAAAAAAAAAAAGAATTACTTTCTAACTGAAAGCTGTATAGAGGGAAGTTGCCCATTTCAGATTTTTTTAACCAATTTAATATTAAAGATACTTTTTGAATAATTATAAAAGTCATCATTTTGTCACTAGTACTTGAGGAAACAAAAAGAATTTTGGCAGCAGAAATGTGAGCTAATTCATGATAGGCCCAGGCATTTGTAAAGCTCTAGCAGTTCCTGGGACAGTGGACCCAGGTCCAGATGGTACTGAGCAACACTCTAAGTCACAGAAGACACACGATGAGTGTGAATTAGTCACTGCTGTGCCTTTATATGTGAGCAGAAAATATCTAGCAGATAAAAGTAAATAAAAGGGCCAATAAATAAAACCAACTTCCAAGATAACTGCATAGAGGTCAACTTTTCTCTTCCCTCAATTCAATCAAATCCAGCAAGTGTTTCTGGGCATATGTCTGTGCCAAGAACTGCTAGCAGTGGCCAACAGATAACAGCCAAACAGCTTGTCTGAGGTGTGCATCTTGGAGGACTCTTGCTATCTGGGGCCCAATGTCCTCAGGCCCATCCACTCATCAAAACAACTATAAAGGAAGGGAGTGGGGTGGAAGGCAGACCATGACATACTTCGGAAAAGTATGACTTTTAAATGTACTTAAGTATCCTAACTAGCATTAAAAACTTAATAGTTTTATAGAACCTTTTACTCCAATAATACTACTTCTAAGAAAAATACATTCCAACAGAGATGCTACAGTTCTAGTCACAGCCCTGCATTTTTATTCCTCCAGTGAGGAGGATGGCCAATCAGAGATGAGGCAGAAGGAAGAAAGACTCTCCAAAGACGGGAAACCAGGAGAAGGAACAGTAGATGGTGCAATGGCCCAGATATGCCGGGGTAACTGGAACATGTCACAGCAGAAGGAACCTGCATCTTTATTTCCAATCATCACTAAACCCAGGTGTACATTTCACACTGAATCCTATCCTCACAAAAGACATAATGGCCATCTGTTTGAATGCATGATCACAGTAAAGTCACTGATCAAATTGTAACAAATTCTGCTAACAGCAGATTTTTTTTCTTTGGGGGTTCAGATATCACCAAATTATGATCAATATATTTATTTAGCATAGATATTATCAAGTCAATATATTTATTTAGCATAGATATTATCAAGTCAATATATTTAGTTAGCATAGATATTATCAAGGTTATGAGCACTGATTTGAAGGGTGGGGTGTGACTCTGAGACATGTTTGCCTCACATACACGAGGCCCTGGCCCTGACCCCAAGCATAGAGTATTCAAAGACAGAACCTGTAAGCTCTCTCACTTCCCTATTCATCCATCCATTGACCACATCCTACATTAGCCTCAGCAAGAAAAAAGAAAAAATGGAGGAGGGGCACACAAAAGGGACATGCCCTCTCTGAGTCATGCCAGGTAGCGTTCTTTGCTTCCTGATCCATTCAAGTCTACGGAAGGCCTGCCTGAAACAGGAGTGCAAGAGAAGATCTGAGACCTATCAGATGATGGAGGAGAGGTTAAAAATAGAAAGGAGCCACTACTCGTTAGAAAGACGCAGGTGCAAGCAAAATGAGAAGAGCGTTCGGTCACACCGTCAGCATTCCTAAAAGACGCCATAAATAGGCCTACAAGAAACTAGTGACATCAGACTCCTGACAGCTCCAAGACACGTGAACTGCCCCTCCTCCATGGGCAGCCTCAGCTCCTCTCCCTCTACCTCAACCAGAAGCTCCGGCTGCCCTCGCACACAGCAGTACTGGGTAGCGCTCAGCCTACAGGGTCAGTCACTGCAGAACTACTCAGACCTCAGCGTTATAGGAAGCTCCAAACAAAGCCTTCCTGGTGAGCCTCTTAGAGCTCCCTTGCACTGGAGGCCAACTTTCTGTTCTAGGTTACCCAGCTGCACAATCGTGTGCCTTCCTATATTGAGACACACGGGACAGCAGAAAGAATGCTAGACCATTTTACAGCGAGACAGATCAAGGCTGAATCTAAAGTTTTCTTCCCTCCTGTCTTACTGGAGGCCTTGAGAGACTGGCAATGTCCCCGAACTCCAGTCTGCTCTTGTGAGGACTAAGGCTGCCACCACAGGGCTATGGAGATCAGCAACGGTCCTGGCAAGCGGCCCCTGTTTTCCATTCTAGGCCAGCTATCCTCATCCTTCCCATCCCATCCATGTGCTGACCACACATGGCTCCTGCCTGTAAAGCGGCCTGTGGATGCTTGACAAAGGCAGAGGTCATAAGCTCACGGGGTATCTACAGTACAAGGTTAACAAGACTTGTCGCAGACGAAGCCATCTTCCCAGCTCTGCAGACACGACAGACTAGGGTGCCTCCCGGCTCCCCAGAAGCCTTGTATTGTAAAGGCACTGGCCCCTGATCTCTCCTCTTCGCCTCGGATCCTATCAGCTCAGTGAAGACGGGAACAGAGAGCGACACACTCATTGTTAAGTGCTGTTAAGAAAGGGCTTTCAAATATGTTTGTGTAGAGGTGACCGAGTTGGCAGAGTTTGTGAGTGTGGGCAAATGGTGAGTGGGAAATAGGCCAGAAGACCTGCTCCAACCTGGCCGCGAGCCTTATTGCTTTCATGGCCTGCCCAGGCCAGCAGTCCGAGCTTCTGCTGCATTTGCTGCAATGTGAGCACCTACCTACCCGCCTCACTCCAAGGGTTGTAAGGCCTGGTGCGGTTACTGTCCCTCACTATACCAGCTAGGCAGCTTTCAATGAAATTATTTCAAGTAGCTGGACTATTGGTGAGACAGAAAGGGAAATTCTTCCTGCCCTTCTTTGCCTCTGCAGCAGATAGAAGTCCAAACAGAATAGAGTTCCCAAGGAGCCAGGAGAAACAGTGGCCAAGTGTGTTTTTCTCTCTGAAAACCCTTCCTCCGGAGAGAGCAGCACCTCCAGCCTGGGCAGTCAGGAAGGGTCCTGAGGGTGGGTGCCAGGCACTTGGAGTGTGTTGCTGTGTCTTGTCTGGAACCCAGTCTGCATTCTGACTCAGAACACACTGTCAATTAGGAGCCTTGATGATAGTGGCATGTTGCTCGGTAACGGAAGTATTGTTTGGATCAAACTATTGTAGCAAGTGTTTTTTGGCAGGTAGGTCCTGTTGATACAGAGCCAGGCACACACACTGACAAGTCTTAGAGTAACTGCTCAAAATTGCCACAATTCAAAGGTTCAGATTAAACAGTGACTCGGATTATGGGGCAGCGTGCTCTAGACATTCTAAGGCAATTATCAAATAAATTACCACTGGAGAAAAACATTATTGCTTAAATTGGTCTCCGTGATGTTCTAGCTCAGGAGCTCTGCCTCTAGAACTCAGTGTGAAGAACACACCCAATTCTTTAACTAGAAACAGCTCTTTTGGTTTGCTGAGATGTTCCGCTGTTTAGCACAGGCTGTCCTCAAATTGGCTGTAATTCCCCTTTCTTAGCCTCCTGGTGCTGGGATTGAGGTAAGAGTCAGCCACCCTGCACTGCTAAAAACAGAAGTTTTGTTTGTTTGTTTTCTTTACATTTTATTTACTTACTTTGTATGTGTGCAGTTGCATGCACCACAGTTCAGGTGTAAAGGTCAGAGGACAACTTGCAAGAGAGTTAGTTCTTTGCCTTCCACCATGTGGGTCCAGGGGATCGAACTCAGGTTGACGGCATGACCGCAAATGCCTTCACCTGCTGAAGCATCTCACTGGCTCAGAGGAAAGAATTTAGCCTAAGCCCTAACTCTGGGTCTGTCAGCAGCCAGCTCTTGGAGCAACCCACCTGGCATTTGTTTTCTCTCCCATCAAGTACAAGCACACACTTGCTGGGCTCTCGTGCTCCAGTCTGCTCTGCTGGTCTGTGACAAGTTCTCTGGCCTGTGCATATGCGCGCGCACACACACACATACACACACGTAATTTTTAAATATTTGAAAAGATGAAGTAACTGAAGAAGACACCTAACATTGACCTCTGACCTCCACGCACACAGATACACATATGTATGCACCACCCACAAACACACATGCTTTCCAGAAAACCCCTGGCTCTCACCACCTCCAGCAATAGCAGTCACAGATAGGTCCCCACCCCAAGGCTTACCCCAGGAAGTGAACTGTGAGGAAGACGTTCCTCAAGACCTCCTGAGGCAGTCTGAGTAGCTCAGGCTCTCCAAATCTTTCCTGTCTAAATTTGTAAAAGTACAAGTATTTATTAAACACTAGATTCTGTTCCTGGGACGATAGCATTTTTTCCCTTACCACCGAGACCTCTGAGGAGGCAGTCCCCAGATGTATACTACACACATGCTGGTTTTGCTGGGCTTGGTGCAAAATTTGTAATTTTAAACTACTATGGATGTCTATAATTATTTTAAACTACTATGGGTATCTACATCATTTATTTCATCACATATTATTGGTCCACTCTGATTTACTTGATGCCAAGGCCCTGAATAAGGAAATTAACATCCAAGTTTGACATTGTTGCTATGAGAAAATACCCCTGCCCTGAAACACCTGTGTAATATACTCACACACTTTCTATGTGTGCATTCCAATGTCCCCATCCCATGGCATGCATATGAAGTCAGGGGACAACCTCAGATGTCAGCTGTAGCCTTCCACTTTGAGACGGGGTTCTCTGTTTTCCCACTGTGTATGCCGCACTAGAAGTCACACACATCCACAGAGTTCGCTGTCTGCTCCCTGCCGCCCCCCCCCGCCCCCCCCCCCCGTCTCCCCACAGGGGTACTGGGGTTACAGCTACAAGTTTGCATCTGGCTTTCTGTGTGGGTTCTGGAGTTTTAATCTCAGGTCCTCATGTTTGCAAGGCAAGATGCACACTGCGCCATCTCCCCAGACCTGCCTTGGGGCTGGGAAGAGGGCCCAGCAGGAAAAAAAGTTTTTGCTGCCTACGCATGAAGAACTGAGTTCCAATCTCCCACATACAAGCCGGGCATGGCAGCGTATGCCTGTAACCTCACATCCGCAGGGCTTGCTGGCTAGCCATTCTATCTAGCTGAATTACTCAGTACCAGGTTTTCTGAGATATCCTGTCTTTAAAAAAAAAAAAAAAACAAAATAGGAGAAAAGCTATAGAGGCAGACACCCAATGTTGACTCCTTGCCTCTGCAGGCTCACACACAGGACCGCACACAAACACACGCGCGCGCGCGCGCACACACACACACACGTCCACAAAACTACTTTTCAAGATTTATATGTACGTGTTAATGTTTCACCTGCACCACATGACCACGTGCATGCCTGGTGCCCATGGAGTCCAGAAGAGGGTGCCAGATCCCTTACAACTGGAGTTGGTCCTGGGACTCAAACCCGGGTCCTCTGTAAGAACAGCAAGAGCTCTTAACCACTGAGCCATCGTGCTAGCCCCTCCCCCCAACTGCTTTTATAGGGTGCTCTTTTTCCTGGAGGGATGTTTATACTGCAGTATTGTGAAAAGCAGAACTGCCTGCTCAATAAACCCCGACTAAAGTTTTTCTTTAATCAACTTTCAGGAGGAAGACGTTGCAGAGGACAATACCAAGTGTGTTCTGGATTCCCGTCCACCTATGTCCGCGCTGGCTGCACACTAGCATCATGTGGGGTCTACACAAAGCTGCCCCCGGACCATCTCCCGGTGCACCTGTGCGTCATCCGGGCAACCATCAGTGTATTCTTTACGTTTACATTTTCCACCCCACTTCTAACATTAGTGCAGATGTGACTGGCCCACAGGCCACACAGAGAACCATGTACTCAGCCTCCTCTACTTTAAAAATGTTATTGTTATCCTAAATTGCCTTCTTAAAAAACAAGACTACTCTTTGGAAAGGAGTGCTGACATTTCAGATAGGTTTTTTTTAGCAGTGTGAGACAAAGAGGATTCTTCCCAGTGTGGTGGTACAAGCCTACGATCCAAGCAATGGGGAAGTCGAGGCTTGAGGTCAAGGCTAGCCTGGGCTACAGGAGACTGAAAAACAAAAAGTTTTTTTGCTTGCCTGTCAATCTACAAAGGTAACTTAGTTCATCAGAATGTGTTCTTCCCTAAGAAAGGTACCAAAATTAAACACAACAAACTAGATACAATGTATTTCAATCCTCGGGAATCACTTCCCCCGTGCTGGCTGGCACCCAGGCATTGATGAACACATACCAGGAGAATGTCATTCCTTCCTGCTATGAGTGTAAACAGACACAGCTGCCTTGCATGGGTAGACAGTCAGTCCATGATCAAGAGGGTAAACTGAGATCTGGAGGGAGCCACTCAGAAGGACCAGGAGAGACTTGATTCAAGACAAGGCCTTTGAGATGGGTGTTCAAGGAGACTACGGGGCTGCCAATTTCCCAACGCCCACAACAACTTTTACAATGCCTGTGCAGTTTACTGCCTGCCCCACAAGCTCCATCTGGACCTTGTCCCCAGCCATTTCAGGAGTGATCAGGAACTACATGCTAATTTGAATTCTAGGCTGCAAGGCTCTCTGGTTTACCTACCTTTGGACTTCCCAGTATTAACCCAATGGTTCCCACTTAGAAATCCCTTGCTGAATGATGAGAGTAAATGATACAGAGGCTGTATGTGGAAACAGGTACTGCGTCCTAGGGGCACCCACAGGTAGGGGAAGATCAGTGGCAGCTCCAATTCTCTGAAACCACAAGCCCAATTAAATGCTTTCTGTCACAAGTTGCCTTGGCCATGAAGTTTCTATGACAACAGTAGAAAAGTAACTAATACAACCTCTTCATTAGAACTGAAATAAATGTAGATGTTAGCTGGAGTAACACTTCCTTTGGTGAGCTGCTGTGGGGGTTACAGACCCCCACATCACAACCCTCCCCCCAGCCTCTCTTGCCTCCCAACTATAGAGATTATTGTCCTGTCTCCCACGAACGCACTTTGTTAGACTCAGTCTCACACTAAGCTGGACTGGGGCTCATACTTGACATCCCAGCACTCAGGAGGCTGAGGCAGGAGACTGACACAAGTTCAAGGCCAGCCTGGGCTACAGAGTAAGTTCTACACAGAGACACCGTCTCAAATTCAAACAGAAAAACTATAATAAGTTTAGAAAGCAATGCAGAATCCACATCAAATGGCCCCCAACTGAAACTAAAGTACATGATTCTTGGAGAATATTTTCCAAATAAAAGTACCGAAAGGGAAATGTTTTCACTATAATAAGCTGTGAGCATTTCCATCGATGAGTTTTTATCTTCCACCGGCTGAATCATACTACATCCCATGACGGAAGCTGAACACTCTTTTGAACAACTAGAGTGACAGCTGATTTCTACCACCCGAAAGCTTCAGCATCCTAAACGCTCAGGATAGGACAACCCAGACACCACCAGCTGCCTGAGCTTGGAGCCATCAGAAACCTAGAACAAATCAAGATGGAAATTCATTGAATAACAAGACATGGTACTTGTACTTATAATAGAACCGAGCCAGAAGTTACTCTGCCTTCCCAGTACAAGGAAAAAGGTGGGTGATTACTCAATGAGGAAATCCATATAACAATTACAAAGAGGACACGTTAAACCACACAAGAGAATAAGCTAGTTAAACATATTTCTGGAGCATTTGGACGGCACTCCTACTGGAAATAAGTCACAGTTTGACTCCAAGAGAAAGTGTGGGAGGAGCTTAACACTGCACTGTCTCACACACACCTGGGCTGCAGTGTGTGCAGGAAGTGTTTAAATGCACCTGAATAGGAATGAGCATTGCGCCTTCCCTCTTCAACTAGTCTCAACCAACGATGCAACCCAGATGTCAAGAAGTGGACAATACCCTTCCAACTCAGAGGAAGTTAAATTGCTCAAACTGCTTATGTTTTCAGAGTGGAGGCTCAGATGTCAGCGCTGATGAAGGACACATGAGAAATGTGATCTGCGTCCCGTGGCTCCCAGGTGTGGGGTGGGAAATCAAGAACTGGAGGCACAAGCAACCGCTGGTGGTAACACAAAGGCATTTCTCAAAGTCCACACACAAAAGTTACTTCACAGGGGGGTTGCTTTCTACAAGTCTACACAAAGTGGTGAATACTTGTAATCCCAGGGCTAGGAAAGCAAGATAACTTCGTCCTGAGGCTCAGTGGCCACCAGCCCAGCCCACGTGGAACTGCAGCCCAGAAGAGACTGACTTCCACCTAAGGTTGCCCTCTGACCTGTACTTGCAGGCACACACAGACGCAGACACACAGACAAACGTGATAGACCTTGTCTCTAAAGGCAAAGCTCTTGAGGGATGACATCCAAGGCTGACCTCTAGTCTCCCACAATCATGGGCGCACACACATTCAATATTCTAAACTGCAGAGGGGTCAACAAGCCATTCCGATCATAGAAAAATGGAAGCTGGGCATGATGGTGCACACATGGATGCCAGCATGTAGTAGCAGAGGCAGGAAGTCCTCTCTGTGAGTTCAAAGTCAGGTTGGTCTACATAGTGAATTCCAGTGCAGTCTCAAAAAAGGGGAGAGGGGAATAAGAATGATTCAGAATACACACTAGTTGGGTGCAATATAAACTTTGCAGAAAATTTAGCATTGTATTTTTTTAAAGCACCTTTCTTTCTGAAGGAGCAGGCCACCCTAAAGGAACAAGGACACCTCTAAGATTCAGTCTCCACAGCACAAAGGAAACAAATTGGGGGGGGGTGCTCAGCAGTTCAAAGCAATCATCTCTCTCCTAGAGGACAGAGGTTTGGTTCCCGGAACCCACATGAGGTGGCTCATGAATACCAGCTAACTCCAGTTCCAGGGGATCTGACACCCCCTGGCTTACACAGGCCCTTGCAAGCACCTAGTGCACAAAAACTCACACATGCACACACATGGATCAACGTGCTGACCGGTTTGATGTCAACTTAATACAAGCTAAAGTGATCAGAGAGGGGGGAGCCTCAACTACAAAAGCACCTCCATAAGATCAGGCTATAGGCAAGCCTGGAGGGCATTTTCTTAATTAGTGATTGACATCCCATCCCCGGCTGGTGGTCCTGGGTTCTATAAAAGCAGGTTGAGCAAGCCATGGGAAGCAAGCCAGTAAGCAGCACCCCTCTATAGCCTCTGCCTCAGCTCCTGCCTCGAGGATCCTGCCCTGACTTCCTTTGATGATGAACTGTGATATGGAAGAGTGAGATAAATTCTTTTCTCCTCCCAAGTTGCTTTTGGTCATGGTGTCTCCTCATAGCAATGGAAACCATAACTAAGACAATAAACTCATATAACTCATGTTATCGGAACCTTTTTTTTTTTTAAGTTGCATGTGTTACAGGAATAAGCACGCTGCAGACAGCCAGTGACGAGCTGAAATAGAAGTCTGAAATCATGACCGTTACCATACACTAAAATTGACTAAGTCAAGTAACTTAGGGCATCCCAGAGCAAAGCCGAGAGGCTGGCATGAGTCTGGTAAAACATAGGACGAATTACCTGAGAGCCACACGGACGGAGACACACACACACACACACACACACACACACACACACACACACACACGTACTAGAGGTACGGCTCAGCGGCTCCATTTGCCAAGCATTCTGTGGACTTCCACTGTCAAAAGTGGATATGCTTGACACAAAAGACAACTCTAAACACTATCAATTTCTTCCACAATGTCAAGTACCATTAGAAGTGTTTGCAAAGTATTTCTAATGTGCGGTAAAGGTAGCGGCCAAACTTCTGAGGACCCCATGGCTTTAGATTTTTAGTTGGGGAGAAAACTTCACAGGTCTGATATCAAAGTGACCACTATGTTCTGCTTGAGAAAGGCATTCCTATGTGGATAGTAAATGGCACATTTCTTAGAAAACCAATGATTTTAAAGAGTAAATCTATTTTCCTCTCATAGGCCATGGCTAACCACAGTATGGCGTAATTCTGGAGAAATCAGACCTCACCCAGTTACAAAAATAGCAAAAAGGACTCTTTGCTGCTGGCAGAAAAGGAACAAACATCCTTCTTGATAGTAGAGAAGTGTTTCTGTATTTTCAATGAGGCATTTAAAGCATCAGCTCTTCCAGGTGAGACAGAGAGAGAATACTTATTTTTTATAAAGGGTGATGTAAATGAAATCACTCTTCAGGGAAGGTTAAAAACAACAACAAAAACCTAACAGAAGTTGAAAGCTAAAAATGTGTCCTCGCCTGAGGACAAAAACCTGGGCCTCATTCTGTAACCTCCAAAATGGAGACTTCTTCCTCATCCTACAGGTGTATGAAGAAGTCCACAGGATACAGTGGCTGGCCACCGGTCCCACCGTGGCTCCGTCAGCAGTCCAGTTTCACTCCAAAAGGTGTTAACTGCAAGGGCTACTGCAGCTATTCTTGCCCTCCAGGGTAAGTCCCAAAGGAAGCACACAAATGCTTGTTGACGCTTCGGGATGGACCTGAACGCCATCACTATCCCAAAGTTGCCACCTCCCGACACTCACCACTCAGAGAGTGTGGCCTAGACTTAGTGTCTCGTGTCTAATAAAGGGAGGGTATGCAAAGGAAGAGGGTCACAGAAGGCAGCTGGCGATACTGCCTGCTGTGGGGATCTGAACTGAGCTAAAAAGCAGGCTGTGCTGTCAGCGGCCTCCACAGATTGAGTCACAACTGAGCCTTCAGGTAACAGCGGCTCCTGCTGGCACCCAACCACAGTTTCCTGAAATTCCTAGCTACATGGCTGCCCCACTCCTGACCCTTAGGAAAATGAGTGAGATAGTAAATTTTGCTCTTTTAAAGCACTGATGGGGGGTTAATTTGTCCACAGCACGAGATGACCAATACAGATCCGACAGCATCTTGCTTCACAAGCCTAACCTTTAAGAGCCGCTGGCCTCTCCACACTGCCCCCAAAACCCTGCACGGCCCTTGTCTGGATTGCTGCAGGACTCCTGAAGCCTCTGCTCTAGGTTGAGCATACCTAACCAAAAAATTCGAAATCTGAAATTTCCAAAATTGGACGCTTTGAAAATTCCACATCATGAAGGTTTATCCCACATACAAAACCACTAGAAATCGTAACTTAGGGTCTCATTTACTAATCTACTGCTGTGGAGAGACACTGTGACCAAAGTAACTCATAAGGGGAAGCGTCTGACTGGGGCACCACGAGTTAGACTGCGGTAAGAAGAGAGCGCGCTACTGCTTGTTTTCAAGTGTTCTTCTCCTGTAACGCTCAAGTTTTTAGTGTAACTTGGGCTTTAGACAGAACTACCAACAGGAGGAAAGGAGTTTTTTTACACGATCATGCAAGACTTTATAGATCTAAGAACTTTGCCAGGTGCGCTGGAACACAACTCGAATCCCAGCATTCAACAGGCAGAGCGGATGGAAGAGGCCCCAGAGGGCACGCTAGCCAAAACTGCACAGTGAGACCCTGCCTCAAATACAACAAACCAGAAACTGAACCAGCCTTAGTTTTTGTTTGTTTTGTTTTCCGGACAGGGTTTCTCTGTGTAGCCCTGGCTGTCTGGCTGTCCTGGATCTCACTCTGTGGACGAGGGTGGCCTCAAACTCAGAGATCTACCTGCCTCTGCCTCGCGAGTGCTGAATTTAAAGGTGTGCGCCGCCGCCGCCGCCGCCGCCGCCGCCGGCAGGCTACCCTAATTTGTTTTTAAAGAGTGATTTCTGAAGCCTGTCTGACCCCACTCAATCTGAATCATCTTCTGTGTGCCTCCTGTGCTGTGCACAGTGGCTCTGTGTGGCCACCTCATACTCCACACAAGCTCTGTCCTTAAAGTGTCCTTGAATGGATATGTCAATTCCACTTACACCAAGGAGTCAGTCAAAAAACCGAAAAGGCCATTTACAAAGGAATAAGAAATGTTGACTCTTTCCCCCTCACAATGAAAATGAAGAAAGGGGAAGAAATTTAAAAGGTCAGCTAACGACATTATGTGGCTTCAATTTTAGTAAATTTGTTTAAAAAAAAAAATTCTTCGAGGCGCAGCTATTTCTGACATTCTAAAAGTAGCCAATGGAAGCCCAGAAGGCTAAGAGATAGCTCAATTAGCAAAGAATTGGTCTTGCATGCACTGAAATCTGAGTTGGGTCCCCAGAATCCATGTTTTTTTTTTTAAAAAAAAGGGGGGGGGGAGCAGGTTATAGGGGCACATACTGTGATCCCAGCACTGGGGAGGCAGACTAGCCCACCTGACAAGTTCCCAGCCAATAATAGGCTCTCAAATAATGGTGAATTGTGCCTGAGGACACGACAGGTTGCCCTCTGGCCTCCACAAATGTGAACACATAACCAGGTATGTACACATACACACACGCACATGTGCACACAAACAGTCTAGTTCTCATGAAAATTCAAAATTTTGAAGTTCAAAGCCAGAACTGGTAGCACAAGTCTGTATTCTAGAACTAGGGAGGTTGAAGTAGGTGAATCTCTATGAGGTCAAGGCCAGCCTGGTCTACATAGTGATTCAAAACAAGTTTTTAAGTTCAGAAGACCAGCCGAAGCCTGGAGTGGCGTTACACATGCATTAAATCCCAGCACACAAAAGGCAGATGCCATTGAGTTCAAAGGCATCCTAGTTTACACAGGCCAGCCAGGCTAACAGTGAGACCCTGTCAATCAATCAATCAAGAAAGGAAAGAAAGGAAAGAAAGGGGAAGGGAGGGGAGGGGAGGGGAGGGGAGGGGAGGAAGGAAGGAAGGAAGGAAGGAAGGAAGGAAGGAAGGAAGGAAGGAAGGAAGAAAGAAAGAAAGAAAGAAAGAAAGAAAGAAAGAAAGAAAGAAAGAAAGAAAGAAAGAAAGTGTCCAAAGACCAGTCCTCCCTTTCCCCACCACCCTGCCCTGCAAAATGGAGCTGGCCATTTTTGCAGAACCACTTGGATCCTGAAGTTCCAAATGGTGTCTGAGCTATGCTGACTGGAGTCTTGAAAGACATGGTTTTCGTCTTACCATGTGTGGTGGTGTGCACAGGAATGGCCCCACAAACGCATGTGCTTGAATGCTTGGTCCACAAGAGAGCGGCACTATTAGGAGGTGTGGCCCTGTTGCAGGAAGTGTGTCACTGTGGGGGCCGGCTTTGGGGTCTCATATGCTCAAGCTACGCCTGTTCACTTCCTGTTGCCTGCAGATCAAGATGTAGAACTCTCAGCTACCTCTCCAGCACCATGTCTGCCTGCTCACTGCCGTGCTTCACGACATGACAATAAAGGACTAAACCCCTGAAACTGTAAGCCAGCCCCAGTTAAATGTTTTCCTTTATAAGAGTTGCCATGGTCATGGTGCCTCTTCCCAGCAACAGAAACCCTAAGACACTACTGCAAAGTGACCAGCTTCTTCATGCTTGTGAATTACACTACAGGATGCATTTTTAAAACGTAATTCCAATGCTGGGTATAGTGGCACACGCCTTTAATAATCCCAGAACTGGGGAAGCAGAGGCAGGTGGATTTCTGTGAGTTCTAGGCCAGCCTGGTCTACAAAGAGTGTTAAGGGCAGCCAGAGCTGTTACACAGAAAAACTGTCTTTAAAAAAAAAAGTGTAATTCCAACTTTCAGAGCAGAATGTGTTTTGACTCAAACAAGCTGACATCTGACTCACTACACAGAGGACTCACTTCTGATGGCTCCCTCTGCAACATTAGGATAACAGGGATCCACCACACCAGGTTTATGCAATACTGGAGATCGAACCAGAGCTTTCTGATGCTAGGCAAGCACTCTACCAACTGAGCTACATCCCAGACCTCAGAGTGGTTTTTATTTTTGTTTTTTGAAAATATCTCTTAAGTCAACAGTCTCTAGTTTGGCCTTAATGAGAATTTAATGCACCCAGAGCCAAAGAACAGAATCCAGACAGCCTTCAACTGCCTCAACTTAAACACACAAAAAGTGCACTAACCAGAACACTTTTCAAACGTATTTAAGTGCACCACTTTTCATCAACATCTCTCTACTGGTATATTTTACTTTCAAAACCATCTTCCTTTTCCAGGAGTAGTGAAGCACACCTGTCATCCCAGCACTTGGGAAGCAGAGATAGGATTATTACAAATCCCAGGCCAGCCAGGGCTACATAGCAAGACCCTGTTTTTTTTAAAAAAAAAAAAAAATTAAGTTATGGTGATATTTTGTTTGTGATCTAACAAATAAAGCTTGCCTGAAGATCAGGGTGTGGAGCTAAAGCCACCAGTTAGACATAGAAGCCAGGCAGTGGTGGCACACACCTTTGATCCCAGCCTGAGGAAGGTGGAGACAGGAGGTGATATGGCTGAGTGGAGAGAGGAATATAAGGTGGGAGAAGAAAAGGAGCTCAGTCTCTTTCAGGCTGAAGATTCGGTAGAGGTAAGAAGTCTCTCTAGTGGCTGGCTCCTCTGCTGATCTTTCAGCATTTATCCCAGTATCTGGCTCTGGGATTTTTTATTATTAAGATAGATTAGGATTCACGCTCCATTAAATTAAAACCATTTGCCTTATAGTAGATATTTAATGGAGTGACTCAAGTTCATGTGTTTTGAAGTGTTTATTAAGGCTTGCAAGATTGCTCAGTGGCTATAGCAGCCACTAGAATATCATGACCAAAAGCAAGCTTTAGAAGAAAGGGCTTACCTCGGTTTACAGTTCCAGAGGGATAAGAGTCCGTCGTGGTGGCAAGCATCACCCTGGAAACCGGAAGCTGAGAGCACACATCCTCAGCCACAAGCACAAGGCAGAGAAATAAAGTTGGAAGCAGGAAAGTCATTTTAATCTCAAAGACCGGCCCCAAGCAGCAAGGTTGCAGCTTTAGCCTAAACCTCTCCAAACAACGTCACCAGCTGGGGACCAAGTGTTCAAATGTCCAAGACTATGGAGGACATTCCTTATTCAAACCACACTGTAAAGGTGCTTGCCACCCAGCCTGAAAAGCTCGGTCAGATCCCCAGAAAGGGGAATCATGTTCCTCCAATTGAATGGAAATAGAGGGCTGTATTATTTTATCAGATGAACCTGTATTGTGTAACACACATACATAAACAAGATGTTATACGGTCCGTATATATACATCCTGTATTTACTGGATTTATTAAGATAAATTTATTAAGATTTTAGATGGCTTCACAAAACAAGCATTCAGGAGTCCCGCAGCTTGCAGGCCACCCAGTGTAGCTGAATTGGCAAGCTTCAGGTTTAATGAAACACCCTGTCTCAAAAAACAACAACAAAAAGATCAGTTGAGGAAAAGGCCTGTTGTCGACCTCTGGCCTCCACGTGCACACACAGGGCTGGGGATGAGGAGGACACAAAATACATCCAGTTCATTAAGAGCAGGGCCTGTCTTCTTACTTCTCATTCACGGATTAAACTCAAGTCAAAGAAATATTAAGAGAGCGGACAGTGGGCTGAGTGTGGTGGTGCACACCTTTAATACTAGCACTCGGGAAGCAGAGGCAGGTGGATCTCTGTGTGAGTTTCAGGACGGGGGGGGGGGGGGGGGGCTGCATAGAGACACTGTCTTAAAAATCCCTTCCACCAAAGTAGATAATGTCTTCAGCAACAATTTGCAGATACTGGCAAGGCAGAGAATGCCAGCTGTAACCCATTACCCTTATCTAACCTCTCTACCTGTATAGAGGATCTTCAATGTTTACAAACATTTTTGAACTATTACCAAAATTTAAAGTTTAGGGGATTAGGAGCTAGAAAGCTGCTCAGCAGTGAAGAGCACTGGCTGCTCTTCCAGAGGACCCAGGTTCAGGTCCCAGCACCCACATAGTGGCTCTCAACCATCTGTTAACTCCAGTTCCAGAGGATTCAATGTCCTATTCTGATCTCCACGGGTACCAGGCAATACCCACGGTACACACGCATACACGCAGGCAAAATACACATAAAATAAGCACATCTACTAATTTTTAAGTTTAAGCATTTAAAAACTCTGGTTTAACTTTTCTCTCGGAGACTGTACTTGGGAACACTGGCCCTACACTTCCCAGGGCAACAGATGGCTGGAGCTGTCCCTTCTGCAGGCTCCAAAAAGCCCCCTGCCACCACCTATCGCTGTCATCTGCGGGCTCCTGAGAACGGGCTGCTGCTAAGTATCTGGCAAGCTCTCATCTTATGGCAAAAGATGGATGTGGCTATGAGGCCACTGATCCCGGAAGGTAGGAGGCGAGAGCCGCGCACACAGACACAGCAAGCAGAGCGACATGGGGCTCGCTCTAGCCGGGCATCACCTGTGCGGTTCTGGAAAAAGCACAGAAGCTAAGTTCCAAGGTCCTGCAGGCTCCCCAATAGTCTGCGGCCACAGGAAAAGAAGTAAAAAAAAAAAAAAAGTATGGGTTTTTAAAATTATTTTTTTCATTCCAGATTTTTATTTCACCATGGAAGTTAAACTCAATATAGAAAGCCAATAGGAGAAATTAGGATCTACATATCCCCATGAAGGTCAGGGAGGGCTTCATAGTTAGGCTGGCACAGAAGATGGTGTAGATCATGAACTCACAGCTAAGGCTGCCTGCACAAGATCAAGCCAGTGAATATTCCAGAATGGAATGGAGAGAGGCTCACAAGCTGCCACCCCACCTGAGGATACTGACAGCCAGTGGCTGACGGAGGAGAAGCCGTTTTCTTTAAGCATGTGGCCACCGTGTTGACCACGCTCAGTAGATGACGTGGTCGTGGTTGGCACAATTTTGGTAGATTTTATTTAATAATAATAATAATAAAAAGGAGGGCTGGAGAGATGGCTCAGAGGTTAAGAGCACTGCTTGTTCTTCCAAAGGTCCTGAGTTCAATTCCCAGCAACCACATGGTGGCTCACAACCATCTGTAATGGGATCTGGTGCCCTCTTCTGGCCCGCAGGGATATATGCAGACAGAACACTGTATACACAATAAATAAATAAATCTTTAAAAAAAAAATAATAATAATAATAAAAAGGAGTGAGGACAGAGAGAAGGAGGAGGTGGATCTGAGAAGAGTTAGGAAGGAAGTGGGGGGAGAGGGTGATGATGATCAAAATACACGGAATGTGTTTAAAGAGTTAAAAATAAAGAGAACTAACCAATGTTTAAAAAATTCTTATTTGACCTATAATTACTCTCTGATAATTAAATATTATTGGTACATACAAAATAAACGATAAAGAACCAGATAAGGAAGGGAAAATTATTTTACACAGTATGACCGCTTACAATATCTTGCCATCACTATGATTTAAAGACTATTTTATACTTTATTCAGAACATTTTCATTCATCAAGAATGTAGTCATGGGCCCGTTAGACGGCTCAGCAGGTGAAGATGCTTGCCTGGCAACCTAAGTTCAATGCCCATGACCCACAAACGTAGAAAGAAGAGCTTCACAAAGTCAGCCTCCGACATTCACACATGCTGGGACACCGTGCCTCCTTGATATAAAATAAATTTTAAAATAATAAATGTAACCATACTGATTTTTCACTTTCTGTTTGTCATTTTTATTTTTCAATTTCTTTTATTATTGTGTGTGTACAATGTGTGCGCGTGTGAGCACAGATGTGCCACAGCATACATACGGAGGTCACCGGGCAGCTTGCAGGAGCTAATTCTTGGAGACTGAATTCGGATCGTGACGACAAGTGCTTTTACTGGCTGAGCCATCTTGCTGGTCTTTTTAAAAAGAATGCTTTTATTAGCCTGTATTAGCCACACATAAAAACTGGATTTCATTATGACATTGTCATACATGCATGTGATGTATTTTGACTACATTCACACCCAACTGTCGTCCTCACACTCCCACGAATCCCCTTTTCCCAATCAGCCACCTTTCTATTTTTAACTTTTTTAAGAGTCATACCCTTTTTCTGAATAAAACCCATGCGTATGGAAGAAGTGTGATGACTTCCATCCCATCTGACTTGCTGGCTATCAATTCTAACCAGTTTCAAATGTTTGGAGGATTATGTTACTCCTGTGCAGAGAGTGCCCCCCACATACAACTGAGAAAAGAACTGTTCTGCTTTAGAAGGGAGTACGAAGGCCCAAAGCAAGCGCTGGTTCCTCACAGAGGAGCGGGTCCCATGTCACTACAGTTGACTCCAGCGGACTGTAAAGAGCCTGCCTGCCTGCCTGGAACATTCCTAAAGGAAACTGCCGTTGACTACAGGAACATCCATAGATTTAGGAGCCCGCCATACAACTGGCAAAGCAGACCCTGTTTCTAAAGTGAAAGTGATGGAGGAGAGGAGGTCGCAGGAGGAAGGTGCAGGGGGCAGGAGAGTGCCGCTGTGCTACAGGGCAATCAAAGCCGGACTCGAGAACCAGACCCCAAAGGCTTAGGGCCAAGGCTGACACATGGGTTGGCTTTTAAATACCACACCCCTTTCTAAACCAAATTCTAGAGGCAACTACAGTATCTAAAGGAGTCATGAGCACAGCTGTGTCAAGATTCTCAAGCACACACAGCTATTTCTGCTCTCCATAAATTCAGCTCTCCTCAGTCACAGGCTCCAGAGAACTCAGTGTTAAAAACCCCTGCCCTGGGAAGTCAAGTAAGAGTTTGGCCTTGAAATCTGTAAGGTAGGTATTACACTGTGATCATAATCATCACATGTAAATGGAAGTCACAAATCTGCTGGGCCCATGCCTTTAATCCCAGCACTCGGGAGGCAGAGACAGTCGGATCTCTGAGTTCCAGGCCAGCCTGGTCTACAGAGCAAGTTCCAGGACAGGCTCCAAAGCTACACAGAGAAACCTTGTCTCAAAACAAAACGAAAGAAAGAAAGAAAGAAAGAAAGAAAGAAAGAAAGAAAGAAAGAAAGAAAGAAAGAAAGAAAGAAAGAAAGAAAGAAAGAAAGAGAAAAAGTAAAACCACAAATCAATTTTGGTATCTAAATATTTTGAAAGCATTATTGAAATAGATATGCATACCAAACCATTATGAAAGTCAATGAACAAAAGAACTAACTTTTCCCAGGCAAAACTCTGAAGATGCAGAAAGACCTGTATGAGAAGCAACCACCTGTTCCAGGCCTCCACAGCCCTGAAAACAAAACGCCCTTTACCAAATCTCAGTCTTACTGTAAATAATGGGGCAGTCAGCACACAGGTCATCCTGGATATTTTGTGATGAATAAACAAAATGTGTAAAAATTTTAAGAGTAACAGCAGCTAGGATTTACTTTTAGGGAGACTTTTTAAAAACTCCCTAAAAGGAGGAATAGGTCCTATAGTTCTAAAATTCTTACTTTCCTCATGCTCAGGTGTCCCAGCAAGCAGAGAGTGTCACTCACAGTCCGGGCCTGAAAGCATCACTGTCAGTTAGAAAACAGGAGGCTGGCTGGATCCAGAAGTCAGATGACTTACACAGCCAGATTTCTTTTCTGTCCTTCAGTAATTAGGAAGGAAATGAAAGCGATGTTTTCCCATTGCAAAGGATGAACACAACGGCACTTACTGATGGGAAAACCTTCAGCATCGACAAACTCTTTCCCAATCTTTCAACCACTTACAAAAGATCTGCAGTGTGTGGCCCCACACCCCTTGAAGCGTGTGTGCCACAGAGACCATACATTCCAACACACTGAGCAAGCACACACGTGCCTCTGAGCTGCCCCAGACCTCAGCAATGAGGGGCACCGGGGCTAGAGCACACAGCGGGCCCCCCACCCAGCGTTCCTAGCACCCTCTTTTAAAACGCAAGGGAAAGCAGCGGTAGAGGAAGTGGTCAGCGCACGGCCTTTAAGAAAGAAACCTTTTGTGAGCAGGCCAGTGACCCTAGGAGTTTTCCATTGTCCAAGGAAAGAAAGGTTGCAGAGCTGTTCAGCCCTGGCCACTCTGGAAGCATCGACTGTCCTCACTCTGGAATTACAGAACACACACAGCAGTGCAGCAGGCGTGAGCGACCCAGCCACCTCTGTTCCTGTGGCAGCCTCTCTCCCCCATCCTCTTTCCCTCCTTAGTAAATAAAAGGACCAGACTCTTTTCCCAGGTGGATCTTTCATCATCTACATCTGACAAATAAAGAGATACAAAGCACGGCCCTTCAAAACTCTATGCGTACAATGATGTAGGGAAAACATCCATTTGTCAAAGCGGGGTTGCTAACACCAGAGGTGAGGAAGCATTATAGTAAAAGGTCCGGGGCAAGACAAAAGCCCACACAGCTTCATCCCCAAGCATCGCACTCAGCAGCTGATGGGCTGAGTCACAGGGGAGGGCCAGTGTTTAAAATGTATCTTCTGGTACCTTGAGCTGTCTTCAGGTTCTGGACTGAGAAAAGGGATGAGCCTTTATAATTTAACACATTTCATAATATTATCTTAAGGGTTTAAAAAAAAAAAACACGCACCACGTTCCTCTATAGGAGACAAACCTCCTTATACCTCATTTCACTGGTGATACGACGGTAACTTGAGTCTCACGTTACTAAAGAAAAAACAGCCACGAATGCACAAGATGTTTCAAGGACCCAGTGTAAAGGCATACACAGATCTTCAGTCCCTGTCCCTTCACATCTGAAAGGCTTAAGCTTTCCCCTCCCTCCTCTCCCCATCCTTTTATTTTCCAAGACCTCTCTATGTAGTCCTGGATGTCCCGGAACTCGATGGAACTTGATCTGTAGACCAGGTTGCCCCTGAACTCAGAGATCAGCCTGCCTTTGTCTCCAAAGAGCTGCAATTAAAAGTATGTGCAACCTTAAGGCTTGGCTTAAGGTTTTCTAATGTTAACAAGATGACCTGCTTTAAAATATATAGTTAGGATTCTGTATTTCCTCTTCACAAACTATAAACATTTTTTAAAAATAGAGACAAATGAACTACTGAGGTAAAAAGCATTAGATCCTTCTGCATCTCAAGTATAGAATACACACATCATAGACACGTGTGTCTTTGTACTTAACAAGATGACCTGCTTTAAAATACATAGTTAGGATTCTGTATTTCCTCTTCACAAACTATAAACATTTTAAAAATTACAGATAAATGAACTACTGAGGTAAAAAGCATTAGATCCTTCTGCATCTCAAGTACAGAATACACACATCATAGACACGTGTGTGTCTTTGTACTTGACCTCACAATCATTTGGGTTTAAACACTTATTCCCTTTTACATAACTAGAAATTTCTCTACTCCAGGACTACTTTTAAAACTTCCTTCAAATCATGACCAACACTTTCAATTTCTTTTTATCTTTCGTGTGTGTGGTTGCTAAAACAGGCATCTAAATCTCTATGCAGCCCACGAGGACCTTTACAATCCTGATCCTCCTGCCTCCACCTCCCAAGTGATGGAATTACAAGCACATGCCACCATACTCAGATAACTGGTTTTCAGTTACACTCAACTATGAATATACCAGACTTCAGCCCCTTCTGTTCTCTGCATACCCACTGTGGACAGGAGTAACATACACAGTTCTTCTCACAATTCGCTGACTGGTCACTCAGACGCTCCAGTCTATTCAAGCTAGACACACAGCAGCAAAGGTAATACAGCCACTGCTTCTCTGAAGCAGTTTGGTCCAGTGGAAGGACTTATTTAGAGTCTGAAGGTTCACAGCCCAGTCTGCAACAGGGTTAGGAACAGACCTCTCAGGCTCGGGTTGGGGGTGGGGTGGAGAAGGCCTGGAAGGCTGAGCCCAGCGCCTAGCATATAGCAGCTACCACTCCGTAATTATTAGTTACTGTCTTCCCCCCCCCCCCCCCCCCCACCCCATCTTCTGAGTCACAATTCCATAGAAAATGCCACATCCCGCCCTGGACTGTACAACTTGAAGAAACGCACGAAGGGTTAGAAATAACCCTTCACCTACTTTTTTTCTTGACAACTCCACCCTCCCTCCCACCACCACTACCAGCCTGAGAGTCCACAAAAACTATAGGAAACAAGATGATGAGTCTGGGAAAACATGACAACTCAGATGAAGGGTGATTCACACACGCTGCTTAGGGACTGAGTGTGTCGTCATAAAGAACTCGACTCCATTGGTGGTGCCTCTGCTCACACTCACAGCAGAGGTTTAAAAAAAAAAAAAACAAAAAACCTTATTCTGTTCAGAGAATGAAGCAGAGAAAAAAAAAAAAAAAAGACCAGTTCCAGGGTGAATCCAGGAAAGACTGGCAGCTCCGACCAATAAGTCAAAGAAAGCATGGCTCTGCCTGCTGCGAGGGGCTGGGCCACGAGAGCCCACCAGGTGAATTCTTGAATTTTACCAAACGGCACACAGTCTTGGCCAGAGCTAGAGTCAGTGCCTAACTGGTGTGGCTCGAATGTTGAGAGAAATGGCCTATTTTTATTTTATGGTATATTGTATATTTTTTCTCTCCATTTAGCTCTGGCTGCCCTGAAACTTGCTATGTAGACCAGGCTGGCCTCTAACTCACAGAGATCCTCCTGCCTCTGCCTGGGATTAAAGGTCTGTGCCACTATGCCCAGTGAGGAATATCCTTCTTAGCACTGTCTTATTTCTTAATACAAAGAATGCAACCACTAAAAAATAAAAAAATAAAAAAAAATAAAAAAAGCAACAGTATAAAAGTCTAAACAATAGCCAAACATACAAGCAAGCAAACAGAAACACCAAACACCTCCTTAGATAAATCCCCCATACTCTGTCTCTGTCCGGCAAGCTGAGAGAAAGCAGGGATTCACGCTGCTTTTTAAATGACATCTTTGCCCATGCCTTTAATCCCAGCACTCAGAAGAAAGAGGCAAGTGGATCTCTGTGAGTTCAAGGCCAGCCAGGACTACACAGAGAAATCCTGTCTCGGAAAACAAAAACTAATAAAATCATGTGCTTATTTCCAATTATTTTTTCCCTATAAAAACAGTGTAATGAAGAGTAGATCATTCAGACCACACTAAGAATAAGGCCATCACAAAAGGGCCCTTCACAAACAATGTCTATCCTTCCTGAAGGGCATATGGGCTAACAAAATGTTTAGTGAAGCCCTCTGGGGTAAGATCAGTGATGGAGCCCTTGTCTGGGTTCTTCCCTACTACTGAATTTATTTTCTCTGCCTTAGACAAATTTCTCCATTTCTCTAAGACTAAGTTTCCTCATGTGAGAAAAGTCCTAGTCCATTTTTCCTCTTCTCCAAACCTTACTTAGAAAAAAGCAGATTTTCTGTTGAAGAGGCCATAATAGCTTTTTTACTAAATGAACTTGAGATGCAATCACACGAAGATACTTCTCACAACGCCCTCTAGTACTGTGTTCGTAACAGAACCAGATCATAAAACCTCTAACAATTGTAAAGTTCAAGCTCCCCCCGAAGGCAAACTCACACTTATGTATTAAATGAATTCACAACAAGAAAACCTGCCATCACCCCTCTTGTTGCAAAGGTTCCAGACAAGTGTTTCTGTTTACTAGGTAAACAGATGCTCATGATGTAGGAAGATATGATAATACTTAAAGTGTATCCAAAACCTTCTAGTTCACTTACTGAACTTATTAAACTGCTTACTTTAACCGACTAGGAAAACTGTGATTAAGTGTTCAAATTTTAGGAAATAAAAGTGTAAGAGACATAAGCAATGAGAAGACCCAAGAACAAGAAAACAAAATGCGCCTCAAGAATGCAAAATTATTAAGGAAGAGAGGGGGAATCACTGCTTGAGGAGCTAGCTAATCACTGAAATGATGGACATAAGGATGGTGTTTGGGCTTGATGGCCCCTTTAATACAGACGCACCCATTTCTGCTCTACTTATACTCAACATCAACGTGCCATCCAACTCTGAACCAAATTAAAGACACATTATTGTATTTTTTTTTCCTCCTCTTTGGCAGTGAAAGCAACAGAACCTAAGGTTTTTCTGCAATAGAAAAATAATTTCTTTCCCATAACAGGACTAAAATCCATAATCAAAACAGGAAAAGTAAAAAAAAAAACCTTAAAAATAATTCTGAGCACTCTGCAATTTGCTGCCCAAAATAGAACCCATACCATCCATGCCACCAAATGAAAATTATAAGCTTGTAAGCATCAGGTCAAATTATAAAATAAAAGATTTAAAATGTTTCAGTGGCAATGAATGAGGAGGGGTGGCTTTCTTTACTGGTAGGCATTTGCTGTTTGCTGGCATCTGCTCATCGACATTGTTTGAACGTTCCCCAAACTAATTTGTTCTTTCCATTGAGTACAAAAAGATAAAACCTGACTAATCAATTGCTCAGGTATGCCTTCTTAAATAGAACTTCTCCTGTCCCTCAAGTTAAGAAGTCAGTCATAGTTTTTGAGATATTATGCTTTTGACTAGACATTTCAAAGCATACTATCTTGTATTTTTTTTTTTTTTTTTGGTTTTTCGAGACAGGGTTTCTCTGTGTAGCTTTGCGCCTTTTCCTGGGTCTCACTTGGTAGCCCAGGCTGGCCTTGAACTCACAGAGATCCGCCTGGCTCTGCCTCCCGAGTGCTGGGATTAAAAGCGTGCGCCACCACCGCCCGGCTCAAAGCAGACATTTTTAAAAATTAGTTTAGCCAAGGCCCATCAGTCTCAAAAACAACAACAAAACCAAAAAACTGAAAATACATTCATGGTGTTTAAACATAATCTTTAAAATTATATTTTGAAATTTTGTAATTTTTAAGCAGCTCCCAATTTTATGCTGCCTCTATTAAAACTGATCCACCACTGCTTTGCAAAAATAACAAAACACCCTCCTAAGTACAGCATTTCTAAATGAAAATGCATATTCACTAACACACACTTTATAAGCTGGGCACAGTGGTGTATGCCTATGATCCCAGCAATTCAGGAGGCTAAGGCAAAGTGGTTCACGAGCTCAGGAACAGCTGGGGCTGCATGGGGGAGACCTTGAGTTTAAAAAAGAAAATACAAGTTTGTGTGTGTTGGGGTGTATGTGTGTGTGTGTGCAGTGACAGATCATGAAAGCCTTCACAGAAATGGATCAGAGAGGAATCTAGGAGGGCAATTTTTGCACAGGATGGTCTTCTCAGCAATGTGCTCATTGAAAAAGCCACCGCAGGTGTCTGTGCCTTGACTGCCAAGAGTGAGGGCACCTGTGTAAGGGCATCTCTCAGGGACGGTGCCTGAAGGCACCTGTGTAAGGGCATCTCTCAGGGACGGTGCCTGAAGGCACCTGTGTAAGGGCATCTCTCAGGGACGGTGCCTGAAGGCACCTGTGTAAGGGCTGGGCATCTCTCAGGGACGGTGCCGTCACACGTGACCTCCTTTGTGGGTTTCAATCATCTAGTGATTTTCATTAGCTTTGTCTGGACTGAAACTCAGAGTAATGGCTGCTCAGTTAAGGATCTCCTCTTTCTCTTGCTACTTGATCTATGTAAAAAACTACAGCCCCCCACAAAATGCACATACCCCATTGAACCAGAGGGATGACACATTAGTTCAGCAACAACTGACCAATTGCTCATCTATCTACATTTGAGGGTTTCTTTAGCAGACACGGGACAGTGGTCCAGTTGTAGACTGCAGATATTTAGAAAATATCAAACATTTATAAATAGTTCTAGGAGAAATCTATTTTTACTGCTTTTCTGTCTTGTTATAAGATAAGACTTGTCTCTATCCTTCTACACACAATTCAGCATCATTAGCATGCTTCTTGAACCCACTAAGGAACTTGAAGCAACCTCCACACACACATAAAATTACTGTTTATTTAAAATGGTGAAATAATTTTCACATGTAGTTAGTTTTGAATCTTCTGACCTCCTTCAAGTGTATATTAAAATATAAAATCATTTCTTAAAGAAAATATACTTCAGACCATTTTATGTAAAAGGCTTTCTCCAATTATTAATTTTCCCTCATCAATCAAATGACAACCTCAGCTTAACATAATGAAACGCATAACTCCTAAAGGATCATCTTATTATCTGTAATTGCAAATAAACATTATTATTGAAAAGCACAATGTAGCAAATGGACTACATGATCAATTCTCTTTTAGAATTAAAGTTTAAGAATTTAAATACTTCTATAAATTGCTGCCTTACAATTTAAAATTGATACTATTAGAAAACCAATCTAATTCAATAGATAATATTGAATTAGAAAAATCAGGCAAAACAATACATTTTATTTGTAGAACTCATTAGTTTTTAATGTTTAAATAATATATAAAAAGTTAAATGCCAGCCTCTTAAAAACATCTTAAGACTACATTATTATCTAAATAGCAAGTAAGTTATTTTTTTACCATTTATATTCCAGCCCTAATAATCTATTTCTTAGAGATAGGAAAATATGTGTTCTCTAGAATATAAAAAAATTTACCTTTTTGAAAATGTGCAGCTGCAACTTCAAAGCTAAATCAAAGTGACTTTATAGTTTGATATCATATATGACACTGTATTAATCTTTCTACATATGTAATTAAGTCCAGCCATTAACTTCTAATTCGACAAACTGTTGAAATAGAAGGCTACTGTAAGATTTAAAACTAATAAAGTCTTTTCTGTTTCTAGAAAATTAAAAATTAATGCAGAAAAAGTCTTTGTTACAGGGAGGGCTTGAAGTTGGGTGGGTTTTTGGGGGGTTGGTATTTAATTCAGCTATACACAATGTAGTACATACAAGCAAAATACAATTGGGATACTGTTTTCTTTAGCATTCCTATAGGAGACCAAATTCATCTGCATTGGAGAGAACACAATTACTGATTTTTAACTCATGAAAGACAGATTCATAGCTTTCCCTACACCACTGTGGAGTATTTGATTGTCCCAGCTGAAACCTGTCTAGCATCATTCAGCTACTTCCTAGAAGTGGGTAGAACCTGCATTTTTTCTTTCTAAAGCTGTTTCTCACAGAATCATTCAACTTTAAATACAAAAGCATATTCAAGTCAGCATGCCTTAGATCAAAACAATTTATCCAATATGTGTACATGTGTGTATATGTGACTTTTTAAGTGAACTTTCAGCAGCACCCAAAATAAAATGTCTATCAAGGCAGTTCACTTAACTTTTAACAGCACTTTTAAAGTTATCAAGTTTTTCCTCTTTACTAAATCTCTGACCCACAGGAACTATATGAACACAGAGAGAAAAAATTCAAAGATTTTTATTCAGCAGACTGAAACCAAGTAGAATGTAAGAGAAACAGATGATATGTATGGCTTGCTGTACAATAATCTGCACTTAAAATGGATGAAACGTAAGTAGCCAAAAGGAAAGAATTCTCCACTCCAGGGTGACTGAGAACACAGCAGTGCCTAGTCTACAATGCAGCCACGTGTATAAAATGGTGGTATGTGATTTAACAAAAGACCCAATGGTAAGCAAACAGCATGCCAACAACTCCTCAAATGAAGATTAAAACATCTTACAAACTATCGTCACCTTTTTTAAAAAACCTATTTGGAATATAGGTATTAAAACAGCTTCCTGAAAAATCAAAGAACCAAGCACAATATTAAAACACTAGCACTCAATTGTTGAATCATTTCTCAAGGAGGTAAATAAGAGAGGATGGCTTATTTTCCCCGTGCTCTACAGAACACAAAAACCACACACAGAACTGACCTAATGTTCACAAATTTACTTCCAACTTGTCAATTTACATGGAAATGCAACAAAAGAACAATAAAACGATCACTGTATAACATGAAAGCTTTGGTCTTAAATGTCACAGTATTCTGGGTTTTTTTTTAAAGCCACCAGCATGGCTGTGCCCAGAATTAATGGAGAACTCATCCCACAGGGCTGAACTCAGCTAACCAATTCTAACCAGTTTAGCCTTCTCTCCCTTAGCTTGCAATGCAAGCAAGGAACTTTTGTATTTGAAATAAAGGGGGGAAAAAAGATTTAAATCATCCAATCAAAAAATGGTGCCACTCTCTCCAGCAGCAGGCTACCCTTGCTTTGGTTTGTTAACTGTCTTCAGGTGTGGTCAACCACACAGCGTGCTCTTGGCTGCTTCCTCCTGGTTATTTTTTATCACCAACATGTTCAAAGAAATCCATTTTTTTCCTAGGACTGTAAAAGCCCTAGACTGTTTATTTAATACATACTAAAACTCATGGCAAGACTTTTTGAACCATGGCAGAATAAAATTACTTAAGTGACACTTCAACCAAAATGCAAACCATCTCTGCATTTTAAAAGAAAAAGCCAAAGCAGTCTTTTTGTTGATAAGTTTTAAGTGATCTAAATAACTTTAAATAAACCAGTATTTCACTTGTTTTGAAAATTAAATGACATACACTGCATCATGGAATAATGGGACATCAAATAACCCCAATTAAAAATCTATTGACTTTTGCTAATTTTGACCTCCAAAAGGATTCAACAGAATGAGATTTCTAGATGCACGGTGCATTAAACATTTCTAACAGTATTCATCAAAACTTCAACTGTTGAGAGATAAATGGTTTAAACTTACAGTAAGTACTTAGCATCCCAGAAAACATCTCCTTACCTGTCCCCTCAAAAAATAATACTACTGAAGGAAACTACATAAACTTAAAACAATTTACAGAAAGCCAGCTATACATTTTCAACCTAAGAATCCATTCAGTAGAACAGCCCAAACTGCAAATCATTAATTCTTAACTTTTTCAAAAACAAAAGTATTAAACAGTTTTCTAATGAGGCACACAATCCTTTCCAAACAGAGATTCAGTTGCATTAAAATGTATGTGGAAATATGCACACAATGTTTTTAAAACCCTCCAACACATCCAAGTATTTATAAAACCAATTTATTTTAGAATGTTCTCTATCCTGCGTCTTCCCTCTGACTAAGAAGGTGGAAAATCAGACTTAGACTCCCCAGTTCAGACACTTAATGACGAATGGCAAAGAAACCTTCCTTAATGGATATAAACTAAGTAACGACACATGGGGGGGG
>CABHPH010098227.1:0-22353 GCA_902168325.1 Peromyscus nudipes
TAAATATAGACATTTTATATATGTATAAATGAGATTAAATATATAGATAAATGTACATGTTTATATACGTATATATTTGTGTGTATAAAACTTCAGTTGAAATTACTGTTTATGTGACCAAGAACTAATTAATGCTCATTGTACTTTAATTTCTTCACTTTTAAAATTGCCATTATGGCAATTACCTCATCTAATTATTGTGAGGATTGAGTTGATAGGCACAAAATACATTAGTTTCTGGCATATAGAAAGTGTTTGTTAAATCAGAACTTGCATTGTTTTATCATGATTGTCATATTCAATATTGTAAAGCAGTTGTATCCTTGACTGGTAGCCTATTGTCTCCTGGAAGGCAGGAAATTCTTCTTAATTTCTATACTGATGGTATTTGAGAGACTCTTTAGACTTTAAGGCATTTGTAAGATGAAAAGAGTTTTCATTTCATTTTTCTAGGCCTGGAGGTTAGGGTTTGAGAACTTTGGTTCCAGTCAGCCTCACTGTTCTAGTCCTCTTTCTAAGACAAAGAAAAAAGGTCTCAATTATTTGTGTGCTTGCATGGACAGACCAGGGAAATAAGCACATTCAAGAGACAAAATCCACTAAGAGAAAGGTATAGACACTTGACCTCAGAGGTGTAAGAGTTCATGAACATCCCTGATGGCTCAGTCTGCAAGAGTGGTTGCTTATGGTAGAAAAGGTTTTGCCATTCCTATTAGCCTCGAAATGTCTTTAATGATCAAGGGGATAGATTTCAAAGAATTGGTAAAGGATCTAGATCACATTACCCTAGGAGAACCTGTCATAGTATGTGAGTCAGAAAGGATACAGTTAATAATGTAAAAGTAGAGTCCAGTTTTGGAAATTAAGTTTTGGAGCCAAATGTCAGAAAAGGGTGAGCCAACAAATATATGGGCTTAAAATAGGAATTGAATGTTAAAGCTTTGGAATTAAAAATAAAGATTTGAGAACCACAAAATTTACTGAACATTTCATGTTGGGCCAGTTGTCAAGGTCTGTCTGCTTCACAGTACATTTCTAATAGACTGTATTTCATGAGAACAGTAATATACTGGCTCTGAAAATAGATTCAGGTTATCATGATAATGAATATCACTTGAAGTTAGCAACTTGTAGTCAAAGAAGTAGCATAAGAAGGCTGGAGAGATGGCTCAGTAGTTAAGATCTCCTACTACTCCTGTAGAGGACCCAGCACTCATAGCAGGTCATTCACAACTGCCTGTAATTCTAGCTCCAAGAGGATTCAACACCTCATGGTTCCTACAGGTACCTGCACTCACATACAACATCCCTCCCATATACACATACACATACACATGATAAAATATCTTTAAAAGATATTGTGAACAGATTTTATGTGTGTCATGTTTCATCTCATTATTCCTAATACTTTGTGATGCTGTTTTATTCCCTCAATAGCTAGCACACATGTATAGGGAAAACAGTATTGTACTTGCTCATTTCTTTTACTCATTTGCTGAGAGGAATATTTAGTAACTATTTGATTTGATTATATTCAAAATATTATTTCTTTCAATATTAAGACCAAGGGGGCTGGAGATGGCTCAGCAGTTAAAGCGTGTTCTGCTTTTGCAGAGGACTGGAATGGAGTATGTTTCCCAGCGCCCACATTGGGTGTCTTACAACTGCCTGTAATTCCCAACTCCAGGGGATCTCACATCCTCTTCTGGTCTCCATGAGTCCCCCCTCACACACGTGCACATTCACACAGAAAAACAGAATGTACACACATAAATAAAAATAAATCTTTAAATTAAGAGAAGAGCTATTTTAGTATATTGTTTTGTGTTTTTATGGTGTTCAGGATTGAACCCAGGAGTACATTTGAAGCACTTTACTACTGAACTGTATTCTCCTCATATATTGGCACAGTGATGAGTCTCAAATGTGCTTTGTGATGTTTTTAATATGCAGCAAAACATTTTTTACCATGTCCATAATTTGTATTCTGTTGGTCCTAATTGCAGTGTACTTTCTATATCATAAAATGAGACACAATAATTGCAAACCATATAGTACATTCATTCTTGGAACGATTAAAGAGAATGAAAAAAACATTAACAGCCACTATCATTGTTCATGACTAAGTAAATACAAAGAGTAGGCTTTAGTGTGGTCTTGGTTTTATTTTTTCAATGAAGTATATTCATATTTATGGAACATTTATTGTGTTTCAAAAATACCTGTAGAGAATTGGTGGTAGTGGTTCTACATCTGGAGAGGGGAACTTATGAATCTATGTCTTTCTTCTATAAAAAAAGAATAATTAAAAACATTTTAATGGAAGCTTCTTTTCCTGTACCATGAATTCTGGGTGATAAACAGAGCCACTAACAGTTCACTTAACTTTAACTCAAAGTTTAATTTTATAGTTTTATGACTGTCCTTTTACTCTCTCTTTTTTGTAATATGACTCACCTGGTTTGTTTCAAGTATAGTGTTAATAATATTAACAAGTAAAAATGCAAGTTCAATGAAAATAAGAACAGATAAATGGACTTAAAATAAGTTATATCCAGTTAGCAAGGTACTGAGACTGCTAATGCATTTGTGTGCCTTTTAGAAAATTATGATTATTAAGAGAATTTATTGAAAAATTTAAATGTACATTTCATATACATGCATTGCACAAATGCAAAATCATTTCAGTTTTCTTTGAAAATATTAAATGAACTCTGAACCACCTGATAAACAATTAACATCCACTAATTTAATATCAATGTTTGGGTGGGAGCTCCACCTCAACCCCTGGCACCCTGGCATCCCTGTACCCAAAGAGTCTGGAATGTTCTGGTAGAAGATCCACCTCAACTTCCTTCCCCATCTCTTTCCCCAAACCTGCCCCTTCAAAGCCCTTCAAACACAGCTCCTTCTCCAGAGAGGCTCAAGACCACCCCTACAGGGTATATAAGCTGCATCCAAAAAAAAACATACTCATGGTTCTTCTGGTCTGTCGTCCTGGTCTCCTCTCTGAGGGGCCCGGGAATCACCTGGGAACGCTTTACCCATTAAACCTGGGCTTTTCCAATTCGATCTGATTCGATTTAATTTGGATCGCTGCGTCAGCAGAGAGGCCTTCGGGGTGAAAAGACTTATCAATTAAGAACCTTTTTCAGTGGTCTAGGCATGTTGGCAAATGCATATAACCCCAGAGCTCCAGAGGCCAGGCAAGAGGATCATGAGTTTAAGGCCAGCCTGGCCTATACAGTGAGATATTGTCTTATAAACAAAACAAAGAAACAAAAAGTAGTGCTATACAACCAACTTTGAGAAATACTGAAGTAAGTGACTTTTGCAATTGCTTACCCTCTAGAACAATGACCTTTCATTAGCAGTGCACAGTTGTAAATGAATAAAATATTAGGTCTCCAGGGCTCTGCCTTGCTATTTCAGGCACCATCATATTAAAAAAATAAAAATGAGTCAAGCTTCCTGGGTAACTAATTTATATTCTTGTTATATACACTGTTCTATAGTGAGTCTGGTTACTACTGAGAATTACTTGAGCCATCTTTCAAGGTCAGGAAGTTTTTTAGTTGGAATGTGGAACTATATCAGAAGTGCAAATACTTTTTGGGTTGCAGTGGTTCTCATTGGGGCAGATTCTAAGTAATTTGTGTCATGATGACTATGATGAATGTGTTTTGATTGTCATAAGTTGGGGAAGATTATTGTCATTAAGTGGTATGTTGCAATGTGTGGCATAGACAGTAATGTACAGCAAAAAAAAAAATTGCCCTGTATATCATGAGTTTGAATGTCATGTCTAGACTGAGTTCAGCAAACATAAGCAGAGTGTTCAGGTAGTGAGGTTGATACTGACATATCATTCATAGGAAATTATTCACAAAGCTCTATAATTTGTATGTATGTATGTATGTATGTATGTATTTATTTATTTATTTATTTGTTTGTTTGTTTGTTTATTTATCTATTTATTTATTTGAGACAGGGTTTCTCTGTGTAGCTTTGCACCTTTCCTAGAACTCACTCTGTAGCCTAGGCTGGTCTTGAACTCACAGAGATCCACCTGGCTCTGCCTCCAGAGTATTGGGATTAAAGGTGTGTGCCACCACTGCCCATCTTAATTTGTATTCTTTTACAACTGAATACAACCATGACAAAAAAATGGAAATTTGTCCATGTGTCTCTATAAATTAATAACTAATGTAACTGCAAAAATAAAACATTTCTTGGAAAAATGCTCTTCAAATTTGTACTCCTTTTTTTTTTCTAGAAGGGAGACAAGTCCAGTATGCCAAGATTTCACAGCTTGTTAAAGAAACATTTAGTCAACTAATTTCTACCCACTCGCAATATCTGAAATGTAGCAGTTCATTGGCTGCTTTTATAATTGAAAGAGGTAAATCCATATATTTGGTATATGTTACTTTACAGAATTAATTAAACCTCAGTGATTTGAACTATACTTCAGTAATAGGGTTAACTGTCTGCTTCTGTAGATAGTAGTGATATATTGATTTGAAGTGATCTTTTCTGGTAGGTGAATCATTAGATGCAAAGCCTCTCAAAGGTAGAAATTAAATGGACTGACCAGGAGCCAGTGGAGAGCTGCAGAATAGAGACCAGAAGCTCTGCCATCCCCAAATCTAGTCCTCAGTATAGCAGACACTGAAAAGATAGCTGTTTGGAAGAGTCTGTTCCTGTGAGCATGTTGATATTGCAGTCCTATTTTAACTTTACCCTACCTTTTAATGTTTAGAGTTTTACTTTCATGCTAATCCCTGAAGTTGCATTAGAGATGTTGATAAAACTTTTTTTTTTTTTGTATTTTCGAGACAGGGTTTCTCTGTAGTTTTGGTGCCTGGATCTCGTTCTGTAGACCAGGCTGGCCTCAAACCCCAGAGATCTGCCTGCCTCTGCCTCCCAAGTGCTGGGATTAAAGGTGTGTGCCACCACCGCCCTGTGATAAAACATTTTTTGATATTTGATATATTCTTAAGGAATTTTTATGATATACAGCATATATATCTTCTCTTCGCACCTAGATCATAAATATATATTAGATACAGCATATATATCTTATATATACATATATCTTCTGTATATAGATATAGATATATAAGTTGAAAATCTAAGATGATGAAAACATGAAAAACTGATTTTAATCATGCACATATGTGAGAAGCTGGATATGTTGGGACACTTTTGTAATCCCAGAACTCAGGAGTCTGAGATGGAGGATCCTGACTTGAGAGTCAGCCTGGAATTACATCTTGAGGCCCTATCTCAAAAAATAAGTTATGAGAATTCATGGATAGGAGAGAAGTAACTGAACAAAAATCTTCTGCAACAGGCAAGAGTTAGGCAGAAACTCTAAAGGCTAGTGAGGTTTCCCTGAGTAGAGGAAAGGAAATACTTTTAGAGAGAGGGAGGTGTGAGGGAAAAGAATAGCAAAAAATATTTATTGGTCAACAAGGAGATGAATTTATTGATAATACGAGGTATTATCAATATTGTTATATGTAAAGGAGTAAAATAAAATATATTTAGATTGATAAATTATGGTTGGTACTAGACTAAGAGATGGCTAAAAATTAGATTTAATAAGATTGATAATGCAAAAGATATATACATCAGGAATACTTGATGTATGTAATTATTGGGAACATTAGCACCAGATAGATCTACAACCAAAAATTACTTTGGGCAAGTTACATACTTAGCATCTCTGTGCTTTAATTTTCTTCTCATTTTTAAAAATAGAGATAATGGAAATAATAACCTGTGTACATTTTAGAGTTGATGGAATTAAATACTATAATGTAAATAATTCAGCCCAATATTTAGGGTTTAGTGATTTACTAAATTTACTAATTTATACTGTGAATTAAAACTTTAATTAAGGTAAATTCATGTGTAGTGGTTGAAAACCAAAAATTTTAAAGAAAAGATGATGGAAGTTAAACCTGAATTAGATAATCACAGTTGAAGCTGTTATACTGGAATTTCTGTGTAAGAACTAAACATGAACAGAAAAGGAAAATTCATATCTAAACTGATGATATGAAGATGATGATAATGAACTAGAATGGATAGAAACATCACTTCAAGTTCACATGGTAGAATAGTGTCTCCATGTTCACAGAAATTCTGGAAGGTGACGTGAAGTTGTATGAAGAATATGAGAGAGAATAAAAATGTTCTAGGAAATACAAATGTGTATGTGGGCTAGTAAAATCTGAGGGAAATTAAATGAACATTCCTGCAGTAACTCATGTGTTTCTAGACTTCATTACCTTCCTTGCCTTATTTCAGTTGGGTTGTAAGAAACTAACAGGAAAATGGATGGATCTGGAAAGTAGTTAAATGATCTGACAAAGGCCCAAAAAGAAAATCACATTCTCTTTCATATGCAGATTTTAACTTTTAGTGTTTGCATGTGCGTAAATAAGTGGGAGTGGGCATAGATTGTGAAACTAGATAGGAGACCACAAGAGGAAACAAGAGTAAGTGTTAAGGAAACGGAGTAAGGGCAAAAGAATACATGTGACATCAAAGCAGAAAGGAGCCTGCTGAGGTGGAAAGCTATACGGTAGAGAAGGAGACTGAAGGAGGAGAATTAAAAAACAAAAAACAAGAAAAACAAACTTTGTTTGAAAAATATCATGCTAAAAGATGAGAAAGAATATATTCTGGCTTTGGTATGTTGTTTATGTAGATAGGCCCTTGTCAGTCATGTACCTCAGGGATTATTATTGATGTCAATTCTGTGCACATTTCACAATGAAAAAATTTTAAAAGAAATAGTCTGGGGAGATGTCTCAGCAGTTAAGAGCACTTGGTCTGCAATCACAAGGACCAGAGTTTTAACCCCTGGACCCATATAACAAGCTGAGTGTTCCCTTTAAATGCCTGTAACCCTAACTCCAAGCAGAGTAGAAACAGGAGGACTGCTGGGGCTGCTGGGTTCCAGCCTAGCCAAGAAGTGATCCCCAGGTTCAGGAAGAGGTCCTACCTCAGAGGATCAGGCAGAGAGTAATGGAGGGGCAGACCTGACATCCTCTTCTGGCTTCTGAACATGAACAGACCCACAGGCATGCACACCCTCACACACACTTGAGGATACACTCACACTTCCTAGTGCAGCTGTGCTGGCTGTCTCTGTTTCCTCGGGGTGATACCTTGCATGATTTCTTCTGAGGTTGATACCCTTTACCCACTTAGGTTGCAGCTTCAATTCCAGCTTATTTGGAGAAGATTTAGCACCAGCCTTGCATGATAACCTCTTATTCTTCACATCAGTTCCATATTTGTTTCCTTCAAAGCACATATTATAATTTGGGATTTGTTTAGCTTTCCCCCCCTTGTCTCCTGCATGCTTAGTGAAAGTATATCTTTTTCAACATTTAACCCTAGCATCTATTCAGGGCCGGTCTATGTCAGGACATTTCTAATTTCTGTTGAATTAGTAAGTCATGCAGGTTGCAGATGTAAATTGAACTTTGTTCGAAGGGCTGAGACTAGATTATCTGAAATCATCAACATGAAAGTAAAAGATAGAATGAGGAAGATAGGGTGAATTTGTTGGTTTGAAGGAAAAGCAATGAACTACTCACTACACTTGACAGGACTCATGATTAGGATGTGAGAGGAAAAAAGACTGCTGATTTGAATTGCACATTTTCAAAGCATGGAATTTCAAGTGTGAACACAGCAAAATGTGGATGGGAAAAAACTGAGAAATACATAGGGATCTTCTTTATTTAAAATAAATCAGCTTCAGTATAACAGAAAAAACTAATTCGGTTTATAGAGTTTGAGTGGACTGAAAAAAATTAGAGGCATTATATAGAGAGTGTTCAGAAGTAGAATAGTAAATGGAGTCTAATTAATTGTGGTACATATTGAAGGTTAAGGTTATTTGGTAATTCTGTTGCTTATATTACAAATTTAGATGATGAACTGTGATATAAGACAGTTGCCACTTAAATTGAGATAACTACATCTAAATTTCATTTCTGAAAACATTGTAAGACTGTTGGAACTGCATTTTCTATTAGTTTTTTCTGACTGAAAATTGGGGATAGGGACTGGAGAGATGGCTGTGCAATTAAAAGCCCTACTGGCTCTTCGGAGGACCCAAGTTTGGTTCCCAGCGCCCACTTTGGGTGACTCATAACCACTTGTAAAGTTCCAAGGGCTCCAACACGTTTTGGCCTCTTGGGGCACTGGCATATGCATAGCATAAACATAGATATATGCACACACATAAATAAAAAATAAAATCTTTAAAAATGATTATAAAGGTAGAAACTGAGCAATGAAAGAGAGAGGTTAAAACTAACAACTTGTGGCTGTTTTCAGCTGGACATCATGAAGTTGTAGCTGTAGGCACAGGTGAATACAACTACAGTCAGTGCATCAAGCCGAATGGGAGGGTGCTGCATGATACTCATGCAGTTGTTACAGCAAGAAGGTCTCTCCTTAGGTAAGTAAAGCCTTCAAATATTAATGTTCTCAGATCAAAGTAAACTATAAAGAAATTTCCTTGTTTACAAGTGGAACAATACTCATAATAGAGCAAAGAATATGACAACTTCTAATACAAGTCATCTGATATTTTTGTGTTACTGTGGTAACCTCACCACGGTAATTACAATGTCTTGTGTAGATGTTGGTGACTTCCTTGTGAACTAAGTTTTAAGAGCCCTGCAAGATATTTTTAAAGTTATAATACCATTTTTGAATTATTAAAGTTATTGGAAAGTGTAACTTAAGTTTGCACAAAGTAAACTTGATCTTATTTCACTTCTAAATTAGATATACTTATCTGTCTTAGGTAGGGTTTTTAATGCTGTGAAGAGACACCATATACACGGTAACTCTTAGAAAGCGTTGGGGTGACTCGCTTATAGTTTCAGAGGTTCAGTTCTTTATCATCATGCTGGGGGTGGGGAGTGGCCATGGTGGCATGCAGGCTGACATGGTACCATACAGGCTGACATGGTACTGGAGCTGAGAGTGCTACATCTTGCAGGCAACAGGAAGCTGACTGAGATACTGGGGGGTATCCTGAGCATAGGAAACCTCAAAGCCCGTCCCCATAGTGACACACTTCCTCCAACAAGGCCATACCCACTCCAACAAAGCCATACCTCCTAATAGTGCCACTCCCTATGAGATTATGGGAGCCAATTACTTTCAGACTACCACATTACCCAAAGGCAGTACCAGAAAAGCACAGGTTTCCAGTTACAAATTCCAAGCATAGTCTGTGATTTAGCAGAGTATAAACAATACATCCTTTAGACAAATGGTTCTCAACATGTGACTCTCAACCCCTTTGATAGGTATTGAATGATCCTTTCACAGGGGGTAGCATATCAGATATCCTGCATATCAGATATTTATATTGCAATTCATAACAGTAGCAACATTACATTTATAAAGTAGCAATGAAATATTTATTTAAATTTTGTTTTCGTTTTACATACCAACCACTGTTCCCCCTCCCTTTCTTCCTCCCTCTCTCCTCCAACCTTCCTCCCCATTCCACCCCTATCCATTCCTCATAGGGCATAAGGCCTCCCTTGGGTATTCAACACAGGTTGTCATACCAGGTTGGGGCAGGACCAAGCCCTCCTCGCTGCATCAAGGCTGAGTAAGGCATTGCACCATAGAGAATGGGCTCTAAAAAGCCAGTTCATGTACCTGGGATAAGTCCTGATCCCATTGCCAGGGGACCTACAAAACAGATCAAGCCACACAACTGTCACCTCATTCAGAGGGCTTACTATGTCAAGATACCTTTTCCATTGCTCTCCCTCCCCCAACTTGACCATCTCAAACCCTCATGTTCCCACCCCACCCCCTATACTCCCAGTTTACCCAGGAGATCTTAACCCTCTCCCCTTCCTGGGGCAATCCATGTGTGTCCCTCTTAAGGTCCTCCTCTTTACCTAGTTTATCTGGGGTTGTGGATTGTAGCCTGGTTATCCTTTGCTTTGCATCTAATATTCACTTATGAGTGAGTATATACCGTGTTTGTCTTTCTGGGTCTGGGTTACCTCACTCAGGATGATTTTTTTTCTAGTTCCATCCATTTGCTTACACATTTCATGATGCCATTGTTTTTTATGGCTGTGTAATACTCTGTTGTGTAAATGTACCACATTTTCCTTATCCATTCTTCAGTTGAGGGGCATCTAGGTTGTTTCCAAGTTCTGGCTATTACAAATAGTGCTGCTATGAACATAGTTGAGCACATGTCCTTGTGATGTGGTTGAGCATCTTTTGGGTATATGCCCAAGACCCAGGAATGAAATAAATTTATGGTTGGGGTGACTACAACCATAAGAAACTGTATTGAAGTATCACAGCATTAGGAACGTTGAGAACCACTTCTTTAGACCGATAAATCAAAAGAGAAGGAAGGGTGCTGAAGTCAGATTTCTGTCTGTGTCTGTGTCTGTGTCTGTGTCTGTGTCTGTGTGTCTGTCTGTCTATCTATCTATCTATCTATCTATCTATCTATCTGTCTCTATCTCTTTCTATCTCCCTTTCTTTTTCCAGACTGATCAGTCATTCTGCTCTTAACAAGAGGAAGGAGTAGCAGGTGGTTCAAAATGGCCAAGAATGTTCTCTTTAGAAGTTACTGTATATAAAAACATTAACAGTGGGAATTGAGTGTTATATCTCATAATATACACCGAATTTGATTCTCTTAAGCCATTAAACTTCTTACGAACTTCCATTATACCAAATATCTAATCCAAGCCTAAGTATGTGTCCTCATTCAGCTTTTTCAGTTATTAACATTCTGTTACTCTTGTTTAATTTCTGTATATTCACTGTTGCTCTTTTCTTTGTTGGAATATCTAAAAAAAATGTAGACCTGTTTTACCTGAAAAAATACAAGTAGGTATCTCTAATAAAGAAAGAATTGTAAATTTTAAAGTTTGTTAGAGAGAGTGCTGGGGAGATGGGTCAGTGTGCTTGCCCTGCAAGCATGAGGCCCTGCTTGCAAATCTCTGGAGCTCAAATACAAGGCTAGACATGGCTGCATGTTCCTGTGACCCCAGCTTTATGGAGTGGAGACGCCAAATCCTCAGAGCTCTATTTCCAGCTAACCTATACTAAACTGTAGGCCAAACTGCCTTTCTCAAGGCAGTAAGGGGGAGAGCAATTGAGGAAGACACCCACCACCCTGCCCTAGCCTTTGTATGTGCACTATCATGTGCACTTGTGTACATAAACCACACACACATACACAACATTATTGTGGAAGCCCGTTAGGACATTGCAACTCATGGTTGTCCATTCTTTCTTGATGCTGATGGAATTATCTGACTTTCTTAATGCTTTTCTCAAGTATGGCATTTTCCCGTGCTTGGCATGGTTACATACTGGTAACTATGCATACATAAATACATAATTATGTATTTCTGGTAATGGGAATAAATAGAGTATATCTTAAGGTCATGATGTTTTGTAAAGTAATGTTAGTCCCTTATAGATTAGTTGCCATCTTTCAGGATATCTACTTCACTTCTTAGTACAATGTAATGTTCTCTGTGTTGTATCTCTCCTCTTGGATTTTTCTTTAACACTGCTAACTAAGAAACAGGAGCCACTGTTGGTGATGGTCGTAGTAAAATAGTAGGAGTAGCTTGTTTTGATAGAAAAGAAAGGCAACAAGTTGGCTTTTCAGAACTATCTCTGGAAGAAACGGGGAACCTGGCGTCAGGGGTTCTTTGTAAGATACGATAGAGACTCAAATGTGCAGTGTAGAATAGTAATCAAGCAATGACACTTTAATCCAAGTTACAGGGCAGTCCAGTGTGAGGACTTCTTGAGGGACTTAATTTTTCACTAGATAAAACTAAAGTTATTTTAAGACTCTTATCAATATCAAAGCTTTTGACATACAGAGACATTGCTCATGTTATATTTGTTTATGATACTCATTAAGATAATAGCTGCAATAAATGTTATTAATCAACAAAGTTACATTTATTTTAGGTACTTTTATAGACAGCTTCTACTCTTCTATAGCAAAAATCCTGCTATGATGGAAAAGTCAATCTTTTGTACAGAACCAGCTTCTAATCTCCTTACTCTGAAACAGAACATCAACATTTACCTCTACATGAACCAGTTGCCTAAAGGATCAGCCCAGATTAAGTCACAGTTGTAAGTACTATGGAAGTTGTTTTTAAAAGAAAGGATGATCACTGTATACATGTTCTGAACTCCTGTCTCAGAGTGAGCTCATTCGTATCCATTTTCTCTGTATAGCCTTGAGTTATTTTCGGGCTTCAGAGCACCACAAATCTCCCTCCTCTTCATTCACTCTGATCTAGACCAGTTTTTAAAAGTACTCATGCTTCATCACTTTCTTTTTTAGTCTATTGAAAAATCTGCTTTTAAGATTTCACAAGCTTTAGGAAATTATGGGTCTATGTAATACTTATATTCAAATACAGGAGATTAAAAACTGCTCTGTGGTCAAAATGTCATTGCTTTGATGAATACATAGTATCAGGTAAGGTGAACTCTGAACAGTACAGACAGGCACAGTGAAGAAAGAAAACCCTATCCCAAATCTGACCATCTAGAAATAACTATGGGCAGTATTTTTATAAAAGATCCTAAGAATCACTTTGAAAATAAGATCTATGGATGGATAAAATTCAAGAAAAATAACTTTAGATTTTATTGACGTTTTACCATAGGTGACTCTTAAATAAAACTTTTTTGATTACATCATTTTATAGTTTTAAATCTTTTTATATAGAAGAAGCTAGCTCACAAATTACAAGAACAAAAATTTCTGTTGTTATTATTATGGGTTTTTTAAGATAGGGTCTCATGTAGCCCAGACTAGCCTTGAACTCATTATATAGCCAAGGCTGTTCTTAAACTTCTTGGCGGGAGTCAGAGGGTTGAGGCAACAGCTCACTATATATCCCTAGCTGGCTTTGAACTTGCTATGTAGACAAGACTGGTCTTGAATTCATGAAAATCTGCCTGCCTCTGCCTCCCAAGTGTTGGAGTTAAAGGCATATACCACTGTACTAGGCCTTACCATTCTATTTTTAAGGGACATAAAGAATGACAATAGGAAAATTATGCTGAAGCTCTGTGTTGGTGATTTGTTTTGCATTAATTTTTTTGTGAAGGTTGATGAATCCATCCCTATTTTCTGTGTTTGCATCTGTTCGTGTTATTGGAATGGAGTGTATGCTGGCAAATTAAACCTGTTAGAAAACAAGTCTTGAGAACATGCACATTTTACTTTTAACAAATTTGTACCGTTATTATTTTAAAGAAAACTTTTTCTCTCTCTCTAGACGCCTTAATCCACATTCTATTTCTGCATTTGAAGCCAATGAAGAACTGAGTCTCCATGTGGCTGTTGAAGGCAAAATTTATCTTACTGTTTACTGTTCTGCTGATGGAGTTAATAGAGTAAACAGTATGTCCTCAAGTGACAAGTTAACAAGATGGGAGGTGCTTGGGGTACAGGGAGCATTGCTGAGTCACTTTATACAACCAGTTTATATCAGCAGTATACTTATTGGTGAGTTTTAGCACATTTTGGATATGTTCAATAAAAAAATGCCCATATTTGACTTACCAATATACAGCCAGCTTTTGCTTTGTTGAGCTGTTTGATTTACAGTGACTAGAAATTACACTTATTATATGACTTCTGTAATCTTATAGGAGGTCAAGAATTAACATATTAGTCACTTAGATTTATTCTGTCTTGAACTTACAGCTTCATTTACCTAATAATGAACCTCATTTCTGTAGGGATAAGATGCTCTTTTGAACCTCCTAAATCTAAAAGTTTATGCTCCATTTTATCTTCTCTGATACAATAAATTAAATACCCATTTTGGCTTCTTCTTTATATCATCTTAATACATTTGATCATTATGTAGATCCTTCTATTTGGTCAAATGAGTATGATTAACTAGAATACAATGGACAAATTATTCATTTCCTAGATAGAGGATGCTGTAGAATTTTGGATTTATAATTGAATGGCTTTCCAGATACTATCTCATTGAAAAAGAGTTTAGGGCTCTTCTTCTTTTAAGTTGGTATACAAAATAATGTGATTCATTATGACATTTATACATATATACATGTCATTATACTTATTTTTGTTATTTTTTATGTATTATCTCACACAATAATGGGAATCATGATATTTACATGCATGTATGTCTTTGTTCCGTGCTCATACCTGTGTCCTATTATCTACTAATGGCATCCTCATTTCTCCCCTTCCCCCTACTTCTGGTCCCCTTTGGCTTGCATGGTGTGTATACACATATATGCATGTGTGTGTGTGTATATATATATAAATTTAGATTCTTCATATGATAGAAAAATGACTAAAAACATACTGTGTTTGTATATTAAATTCCCTTTTCCCATTTACCTGTTGAAGGGCACCTAGGCAGGTTTCATGTCTGGGGTATTGTGCTTTTCCTGCTGTCAGGTGTGTGTATGTGCACACACACATGTGCCAGTACCATGGTTTTTTGTTTTGTTTTGTTTTGTCATGACTTTATAGGGTAATTTGAGATCAGGTATTGTGATGGCTTTAGCATTGTTCTTTCTGCTAGGATTACTTTGTTTATTTGGATCTTTTATGTGTCCATAAGAATTTTCTAATTGTTTTTACTAATTCTGTGAAGAATGCCATTTTTATTTTGATGAAGATTGTATCAAATTTGTAGTTTTTTTTTTTAGTCTTTTTACAGTGTAAATTTTGCATATCGAGGGATATGAGCAGTCTTTGCATATTCTCTCTTCCTCAATTTTTTGTTTAGTGTTTTGAAGTTTTCATTGTAAAGATATTTCATCTGCTTGAGTAGATTTATTTCTAAATACTTTTTTTTAAAGCTATTGTGAATGGGATTCTTTCCTTGGTTTTTTCTCTGCAAGTTTGTCACTGTCGTATTGAAATGCTAGTTATTTTTAAATGTTGATTTTGTGACCTACTTTGAGAAAAATGTTTATAAGAAAGATCTTTGTCATTAGAAGAACATCCTTGTTTCATTGCTGACTTTAGAAGAAACACTTTAAGGTTTCTCCCCAGTTAGTATAATATTAGCTATAAATCTGTTATATAGAGTATGTTTCTTCTCAGTCAGAGTATCTTGACTTCTCAGGGCTTTACTTATGAAGAAATACTGAACTTTGTCCAAGGTTTTTCCTGCTTCTATTTGATTTTATGATATGATTTCTATCCCTAAGTCTATTTATGTTCTGTGACAGGGTCTTGTGCTATTCCCTTTGGGGGAGAGGGTGAGTAGGCAGAGAGAGTCAACGTCACAGACTCTGGGAGAAGGTTGAAACAACAAGCTCAGTTTATTCAGGAAGAGGCAAGCCTTATATACCCTCTACCCCACCCCAGGGGAAGGTCTGATGAATATGCATCTGCTGGTGTGACATGGCTGCCTCTCATTGGTCCAGGTCATCTCAGCTCATGTCTCAGCTTCTGTTACTAAGGCCATTAGGCAGACCCAGGTTGGCTCTCAGAAAGTATCTTTGTAGCAGGAACCTTAGAGAGTCTTATTAATAAAATCAAACCCGGGGCCAGTTATTGGGGTGAAATGCTGGATGGTCAAAGAGACAGAACAAGTCACAGCTAACCTCACCTGGCCTACTTCTCAGCTGATCTTGTTTCCTCAGACTGCAAGCCTCTGTGTCTTCATATCCGAATGGCTCTCAGCTGAACTGTGCTGCTAGAAGCCTGAAAGCTTAACCAGCCAAATGCTTCTAGTTTCTGGTCCTCACACCTTATATACCTTTCTGCTTTCTACCACCACTCCCTGGGATTAAAGGCTCGCTTTCTGGGATTAAAGGCATGTGTCACCATGCCTGGCCGTTTCCAATGTGGCCTTGAACTCACAGAGATCCCAGATGGATTTCTGCCTCTGGAATGCTAGGATTAAAGGTGTGAGTGCCACCATTTTCTAGCCTTTGTATCTAGTGGCTGTTCTGTCTCTGACCCCAGATAAGTTTATTAGGGTGCACAATATTTTGGGGAACACAATACCACCACATATCTTATTACTGGTTTGAGATTTTTTCAGGGGTTCTGATGCAGGTCGTTGAGTGGCTCACATTTTTAGCAATTCTCACTTGAATGACTGTATTCTAAAAGAGAGTGATTTGATACCTAGAAGATCTTGAGAGTTAATTGAACTTTACTTGTTGTGTCATACAGTTTCTTACCTAACACATAGCACTTACTAAATGCATTCTAAGTAGGTATTCATCTAAGCCTAGTGTTAAAACAATCAGTAAAATGGAATATAGGTGTGAGCACAAACAATTCTGTTAATTAAGCAGCTCTAGTTCTTTACAAACTTCTTCCTTTTATATAATTGAATTTCGTTTCCCTTTTAATTCTATAGTGCGGAGCATTACAGATTAAATTTAATTCTTTGAAGATGACTTTACTGCTTTTTCTCTTAAGTATAGAATGTTTATAATTCCTTTTAAAATAATTTTAAAATTATATTTCATTTGTGTTTGTGTGTTCACCTGTCACAGTATATATGTGCATGTGAAGATCAGAAGGGAACTTGAAGGAGGAGGTTAGCTCCTCCCACTATGTGGGTTCTGGGATCAAACCCCATAAGAGTTATGTCAATGACCCTACAATTCTTTGTATTGATTCCACCAAGCCTATGTTAACTTAGTAGAATATGAATGGAGAAAACAGTGTATTTAAAATTTCATTTCAGTTTTGGAAAGGTTTTTAGGGTCTTTAATAGGAGGTTTATGTTTCAGTAAAGGGCAAGAGGCATGCATAACTAAGCAGTCCCTTGTTGGGGTCTGGTCCCACCCATCATTGTCTCAATTCTAGTTTTTCCTGCAAGATTATCTGATAAGTTGTCAAGACAGTATGAAATCTTTTTCTGAGAGACAACCCCTACCCTTTCCCTGGCTGCCACTAGGATCCCAGGCTTTTCCAATTTCTTGGGGTCCATCTAAAGTTTAGTAGTTTAGTAGCCAAAGTGAGTGGCACTTGTGTCTTTTGAGAATACCTTCACTCTCTTCAACAATATTGTGTAAATACAAAGTTTTGTTACTGTTCATGATATTAACCAAAAATGGTCATTCTTTGAATTACTTTGTGTCCTGAAATTGGAACATTATGATCCTGTAACAGTTTATAATGTGTGGTCATTAGGTATAAAAAAAATTACTTGACTTTCGCCAACAATCTGCTGCTGATTTCATGTGGAAACCAAAAAATCAAGACAGAATGAGCAGGTTCTTTCTGGCAGAGCTCTGTAAAAAGTACCATTTCTTTGTGGGTCAGTACTGGTTCCCTGCATTTTTAAATTTTTTAAATTTTATGTGTGTGGGTGTTTTGACTGCATGTGTGTCTGTGTACCCTGGGCTTGCAGTGCCTGAGGAAGCCAGAAGCCATCAGATCCTCTGGTACTGAAATTACAGAAGGTTGTAAACTGCTGTGTGAGTGCTGGAAATCAAACTCTGGTCCTCTGGAAGAACAGCCAGTGCTCTTAACCCCTGAGCATCCTCTAGCCCCTAGTTCTTTGTTTTAGTATTGCTTCTTTTTTCATTTTTGAGCATTTCTTGATGGAAATTTTGCCATTACCTTGTCCTAATTCTGGTCAAATCTATGAAAATAACTGCTAAGAAAATAGATGTGGGCTAGAGAAAAGAGATGTGAGCTTTGGATTATTTACAGTTAACCTATTTCCATTATCTATCTTTTTTAACACAACCTTTTCTTTTGACTTTGAATTTCTGAGTGTGTTTTGTTTTTGCTTTCTAGGTGATGGAAATTGCAGTGATACTAGAGGCTTAGAAATCGCAATAAACCAACGTGTTGATGATGCACTCACTTCAAAACTTCCCATGTTTTACTTGGTCAACAGACCTCATATTAGCTTAGTACCCACTGCATATCCACTGCAAATAAACTTGGACCGTAAATCACTCAGTTTGAATTGGGCACAAGGGGACAATTCTTTGGAGATTGTGGATGGCTTGAGTGGGAAGATCACTGAAAGGTTAGAATTACTACTTTCTCTAAAAAAATCATATTTGAGCAAAAGAAGGCATTTTATTGAAATTTTACTCTAACAATTTTTATATTGTTTATTGGATTCTGAACAATTTGTATTGAGTATGGCATGTTGCTGACATCATATTCATTATAAATTTCTTTTTTGAATAATACAAGCTTACAAAGCCATATAGTAAATGGTGAAGCCAGCACTCAAACCCAAGGAATCTGGCTCTAAACCCTGTGTTGTTAAAATATTAGAATCATAGAAATTCTTCCACTAAGTCTGAATTTCTGGATGTGGGATTAGGAATCTGCATTTTTCCATATTCTATTGCAAATATTATGAACACGTAAGTGTAAGAACTATTATAGCATGTTATGCTGCCTTCTATTATGATAGCCATGTAAGTTGCATGTGGTTTTCTAATGTTTTATCTGGCCACCCCTGTAGTAAGGATTACAAACTGGAATTCTAATATAGATATTTTTATTTCCAAAGGCATTATTGCTAACCATACTATTCTATGCCTTTTGGATATTTTTGTCATATTCCTATAATTCATATTGAATAAAAATAAAACCTTGTAGTAATGGATATATTCTATTTAAATGAGCAGTGAGTAGTTCTAAAAGCTTAGTGCTCAGGGGAGGAGGAGCCTTTTTTCTTTAGGACTATAGTCATGGTAAGTTGTCTAGGGTCTAGTAAATAGCCTTACATCCATGCACACACAAGCAGCCCGGAGTAAACCCAGTGTTCTTTCAGTGTGGCTTTTGTTTTCTTTAAAGTTTACATGCTTTAAATATCTTCCTTTTGGAAGGACATTTAATTAAGACCAATACAACTATTTCTTGGCATGAATATCATCAAGCATAATACTCTTGGGGTAATAGGATAAAGTCAAGAATAATACAGACTGTAGCACAAAAAATACATTTTCTTTTTTTCTTTTTTTTTTCTTTTGGTTTTTCGAGACAGGGTTTCTCTGTGTAGCTTTGGAGCCTGTCCTGGAACTCACTCTGTAGCCCAGGCTGGCCTCGAACTCACAGAGATCCGCCTGTCTCTGCCTCCCGAGTGCTGGGATTAAAGGCGTGCACCACTGCCACCTGGCTTCCCCCCACCCCGAGCTGAGGACCAAACCCAGTGCTAGGCAAGCGCTCTACCACTGAGCTAAATCCCAAACCCTAGTTTAATTTCTTATTATGGTCTAGTATTTGCAAATAATTACAAATAAAGCAGCTGGATGTATCCAACTACAGACTGTGAATTTTAGCCCCAAAGAATCAGTAAAGCAAAGAAAGTCTAACCCTGGCCCCAGGAGGAAGAAGCAGAGAGGGTCCTGAGTTAGAGTGGCCTGGGCTTTTAACAGGTTAGGTATTTGAGCTCTCTATCAAAAGAAAAGATATTTAAAGTCAGAGTCTCACTATCTAACCCCAGCTAGCCTGGAACTCAGCAATCCATTTGCCTCTGCCTACAGAGTGCTGAGATTAAAGGTGTATGCCACCATACCCAGCTTTCCAAGAATGTCTTAAGTTTTTTGAGTTATGTATATATCACATTTTTATTATCCATTCTTCTGTTGAGGGGAGTTTAGGTTTCCATTTCCTGACTGTTGCAAATAGAGCATCAATGAACATGACTGACCAAGTATCTGTAGAGTAGGTATGTATCCAGAATGATACAGCTGGGTCATATGTTAGATTGATTGATTGTTGTTTGATGACTTTCCATACTGATTTCCAGAGTGGCTCCACGAGTATGCATTCTCATCAAAAGTTATTAAGGGTTCTGCTTTCTCCACAGTTTCCCTAGCATTTGTTCCCACTTGTTTTGTTTGTATCAGCCATTCTACCTGGAGTGAGATGAAATCTCAAAGTTGTTTGAGTTTGCCTTTTCCTGTCTGTCAAGAATGAGGAACTTTTTTTTTTTTTGAGGTATTTCTTAGCCACTTGTTTTAAATAGAAAACTCCCTAGCCCATTTTTAAAATTGGGTCACTAGTTTCCTTGATTCCTGTTTGTTTTGTTTTCTTGTTTGTTAGAGTTTTGTATAGTCTGACTATTAGCCCTTTGCCAGTGTGTAGCTGGAAAAGGCTCTCCCACTCTGGGGGCTTCTTCAGGCACTTGATTGTTTCCTTGTCTGTACAGACGCTCTGTAGTTTTAGGAGGCCCCCTTGTTAGTTGTTCACTTTAATTTCTCAGCGAATGGAGTCTTATCAGAAAGGTCTTTTCTACACCTGTATCTCAGGATACTGGCTGTGTTTTCTCTTGGCAGTTTTAGTGTGTCAGGTTTCAGGTTGCGATCTTTGACCCAGCTGAATCTAATTTTAGATAAAGGTCTAATTTCCTTCTTCTGCATGTGGACATTCCATTTTCCCAGCACCATTTGTTAAAGATGCCGCCTTTTCTTCAGTGTATATTTTGCCTCTTTGTCGAGTATCACATGGCTGTAGTTAGAGTATACACACACATACTAATAATACTGTAATAATATTAATAATAATAATAATAATAATATGCCATCAGCTTGAGATGGTGACATAAGAGGGGCTGAAGGGAAGGAAAAGGGAGACCATTTTATTTCAATTAAAAACATATTTTTTTTAAAAAAAGCAAACAGAATGCAGCAAAGAACTGAGGTATTGAGCACTGTGAGTTTGAGGCAAGCCTGGTCTACAAAGTGAGTTCCAGGACAGCTGAGGCTACCCAGAGAAACCCTGTCTCAGGAAAGAAAAAATAAATAAAATAAAAGAGGGAAGGAAGGAAGAGCATCTAAGTGCTGGAGAGATGGCTTGATGGTTAAGAGCAGTTGCTGATTTTGCAGATGGGAGTTTGAATCCCAGCACCCACATGGGGTGGCTCACAACCACCTGTAACTCCAGTTCCCAAGGATTTGACTCCCTTATCTGGATTCCAAGGATACTTAACATGCACTATATTCATATACACATGCAGACACACACGTAAATAAAAATTTTAAGAGCATCCAACTGTATATGTGTATGCATGAGTGTGTGTGTGTATGTGTGTGTGTGTGTGTGTGTGTATGTGTTTTAAGACAGAGTCTGTCAATGTAGGCTAGCCTCAGTTTTTCTGTTATCTTGCCTCAGCCTGCTAAGTGTTAGGGTTACAGGCATGGACTACCATATCTGTAATGAATCCACCAATCCTTACATGAAGCAAATGTATCTTGCATCATGAAACATGTTGAAAGATTATTTCCTCCCCATCATACACTCAAAACTTACAAAGACAGCTTCCTGATAATCAAAACTGCAACAAAAAAATTAGCAGCATATTAAAAACACTTAGATATTGTATACAACAGTACTAATTGAAGTTTTTCTACATAGTGGCAGAGGTGACATCAAACTAGAAATTTAAATTTATCATCATTATTCATATCATTATTCTACTAGAGCATATAACAGAGATTTACTAAGGAGTAAGAGTAAAAAGGAGAATAGTAGATGGTTTGTTGGAGGATAAAATACAGCCTTATTGACTCAAAAATACTATCATGATTGGTGAGGAAATGTCAGGGTGATTGGTTACTGTTACTGCTGTTGTATAACATCAATATGTTGGATAAGAAAAAAGTAGAAACAAAATATGGGGAAAAGGAGGTAAAACTACCACTGTTAGGGGGATTTTGAAGATGGAACCCAGTACCTCACAAACACTAGGCACATGCTCCTCTCCTTGTGTGTTCCCCAGTTCTACTGAAAAGACCAAGAATTTTTTTTTTTTATATTTTATTTTACAATATAATTCAACTTTACATATCAGTCATAGATCACCCCATTACCCCTCCTGCCACCCCGCCCCCCTCTCCCCGTCCCACCCCCCATTTCCATCTCCTCCAGGGCAAAGGCTCCCCCAGGGATTGAGATCGACCTGGTGGACTCAGCCCAGGCAGGTCTAGTCCCCTCCTCCCAGGCTGGGCCAAGGGTCTCTACTAAGCCCCAGGTTTCAAACAGCCAATTCATGCACTGAGCACAGGACCCGGTCCAACTGCCTGGATGCCTCCCAAACAGATCAAGCCAATCAGCTGTCTCATCCATTCAGAGGGCCTGGTCTAGTTGGGGGCCCCTCAGCCATTGGTTCACAGTTCATGTGTTTCCGTTTGTTTGGCCACTTGTCCCTGTATTCCATCCATCCCTGGTCCCAACAACTCTAGCTCACATAAACCCTCCTCCTTCTCGCCAATTGGACTCCCGGAGCTCCACCCAGGGCCTGACCGTGGATATCTGCATCTAGTTCTCTCAGTCACTGGATGGGG
>CABHPH010098261.1:0-11475 GCA_902168325.1 Peromyscus nudipes
TGACTTCCCAGGACATGTATTCAGGATGCAGAAGTGATTGGCTTTCCCCCTTTTTCCTAAGTGAAAATCTGTGGATTAACACAAAAACAGCCGTGTGCCTCTCTTAAATGATGGTTTATTCTTTTTAACAGGGTCAGAGATCTGAAAGGAAAGATATAAAAACATATTCATATACACACAGATGTATGTCTGTAGATATGTGTGGGAATATAAATATGTGTATTTATCTGTCTTTATACCTGTCAACATATACCAAGGTACAAATTTCATCGTGCACACAAGCTTAAGTATGTCTTATTGTTTCTAGGGAAACTTCGCCTCTATTAACTTGAACCTCAGGGATTGGTTTGCATTTTTAGTTCATACAAGTTTATTGAATGTGAAAATGTGCCAATCCTTCTGTGCTGCAACTTGACTCCTTGTGTTATGACTAATAATATGGGCAAGAAAACTCAACTCTTTTCACCCTCCTCGCCTCCCATAGAGAGCACACTTGTCTTTTTCTAATTGTTTGATTTCAAAAGCTAAATATTATTTCTCTTCAGAGTATTTCTATTCCAAACGAAGGTCAAGAACAACAATCCATATGAGTCCTAGTGGAGGAAGGAAAGAGAGATAATTCCAAATCTTTCACATGGAAACAGTGTAAGCCAGTCAAGGTGAGCTGGAGCAGGATCCTAACATTGCCCAGCTGCCTTCCACAGCATGAAGCTATGGCCATGCACCACACTGAGCTGTCTCCCTAGCTGTAAGGATGTGATTAGAATAAGTGTTCTCCAGAAGCCTCTAGATCTTTGATGCTTTGAATATTTGCCACACTCCTCTTGGGAAAGCATGCCTGTGGAAGATGGCCTTACCTACTCTCCTAAAATTCTATTCTATATCTTAACACACAAATCAAGGCTACATAGGGCAGAATTGGGAAAATAAACAATAAGGAAATTCTTACAGGGACTCTATTTGCTTTGACCAATGCATAGAGCGACACAAACAGACTCCCAAATACTACCTAGCCAGTGTGGGGCCATCTTAAGCTTCCAAGAATTATTTCAAAATTAGGACCCACATGTCTGGGTCCCACCTGCCTTTGTAACATCATGTAAAGACAATGAAGAGTTTGAGACTGGTTGCTGGTCCTGATCCTCAGTGTTGTGAGATTGCAGACAGAAGAAAATAATGGTGGAAATAGTGGGGACCAAACCATAGGATATTTGGCTGAAAGCATCCTCATGGACTCCTATCATGGACAGACTGATTCTGGGTATTGTGGTATTGTTTGGGTTAGCAATCTGAAAACCTCATTCCAAATTCCAGATCCACCAATAATGTGCAGTTGTCCTTGGGCAAGTCTTGAACTTCTGTGCTTTGGAGTGTTTCCCCAACACAACAAGCAATTAACCCACTGACCCACCGTATTTAGATTAAATGGCATTCCCAAAGTCAGTTATGGGATTGAATTAAGAATATCCTCAGATAGAGACCAGTACAAAGAAGGCCTCCCACAGTCATTCTTATTCTGTAAGAGCTTGGGTCTCATTTGCAAGATGGTCTGGGATTCACACAAACAGACAGCGTAAGAGATGAGTAGAGAGAAATGTAGACACAGATGCCAATCGATTACTCACCTCCACAGTGTCTTCTTGTATGTTGATTTCTTTCCTTCTTTCTTTCTGCAAATGCTTTCCGGAATGAAACTATACTCAAGAAGAGCTTCTATAGCACACACCACCAAATGAGTTCTGCGATGTAAGGAGTTCAGGTGGTGCTCCATTTTGCACTCCACTCCTGAAGAGACAGAACATTTACTGACATCTTAGAGTTCTGAAACATCCTTCAAGAGAAGGGCTTCTTATTTTTCTTGAGTGCAAGAATCCTGTGGCTCTTTGACTCACAGAGCTTTCTTATAATGCCTATTAAGACCCCACAGAGCTGCTGTTCTTTGAAGGCACACTGGGAGTTGTTGTAATAGTCCCTGGTGCCATTCTGGGGTCATGTGTCAGTGTGAGGTCTGCATGTACCATATAGCACTTCTGACTATATCCCAACCCATGAAATCTCCACCGTTCCTTAATACCCACATAATAGCATTGCCATCATGATCAGTGAATGAATTATAGCTTACAGCAGTGAATTAATAGTTTGTTGCACTATGAACAATTAGCCAATGATCCAGAATCATGTTTGATTGATTGTGATAGAAACCCATCTATCCATGCATTTGTTTACTCATGTTCTCACTCAAATATGATTAAGAGACTCCTTGTTCAGCAAGGTGTTGAGCACACATTTATCTCCTTCTCTCCTGAGGTCTTCCTACCCTTATATATTAAGAGTTCAATAGAGGAATAAATTCTGAATTGCAAACGGAACAGGACGGGGGCACGAGTGGCTCCTTAGGTGCGAATAGAAACTATGGATGGAGGAGGTAGAATTGCATGGCCCAGAGTATGGGAAGGGAGGCACCCCACTCACCTGCTGAGAGGGGGAGAGGGAAGGGAAGATCCCTGGGAGGAAGGCAAAGGCAAGAAGGATGAATGATAATGTCTGTGTGTTGACCATGTGGTACCCACACCTCATCAGTCACATCTTCCAGGGGAAAAGACAGTAGGATGCTTAACTGCAAGGGATAGGAAAGTGGAGTTCCTCTCTAAAGATTCTGAGTGGAGTGAGACTGTTGATGCCCAGAGTGGCATATCCTTCGTGGTGGCCCTGGGGAGAGAGACTCCTGCCAAATGGCCTGCCCCGGACACTTGCCATCAGGGAAGTCCTAACATGAGGAACAAGATACAATTATGAACATGCCTTCCTGGTCTCTGTCTAAATGTGAGGAGCTGGTCCAGGATCACCCCACAGGGCAATAACATAGCAGTGTGAAAAAGAGGGAGGGGCTCGTATGGGAAAGAGAGACAAGTCAGTCGACACAATTAACTTAAAAGATAAGGACTCAAGACTAAGACTGTGGGATGAATAAATATTAGAGAAACAGTAAAACATTTGCATGAAATAGAGACATACCGATGATGATGATGATGATGATGATATGAAAGCCCAGATAATGCCACCACTAAGTTCTTATGAAGGTGTGCATCTGGATGCATTGAATCAAAAAAAAAAAACTTAGAACTTTAAATTAAGAAATATCCTAAAAATATGTATCCATCAGATGTATAACAGGGTAGTGCCACCCAGACAATTCACCTAGAGCAGGAGGCACGCCACTTTCCACTTCTCTTCTAAAGGAGAAAATTCCCTGGCGCTTGGCTGCTGGCCTTGCTTTTGCTCTGTGAGGTTGGGGTGATGCCCATCAGGGAAGGGGAAAACACCAGGTCATTCTGGGGCTAGGAAAGCACTGGTGCCTGAGGAACTGGTTGGAGGGATCCAGGGCAGCCTCGGGGAGCAGAAGACCAGCAAGGAATTGGAAAGGACTGAATCTGTTGGGGGGAAGAAAAAGGACACAGGACATTAGAGGAAAAGATGAGTACAAAGGGTGTTGAAGAAAAGATACAGGCGGTTGTGAGTCGCCTGACATGGGTGCTGGGACCCAAACTCTGGTCCTCTGCAAGAGCAGCAATCATCAACATTAAATCATCTCTCCAGCCTCCAGGGAATCTGACACCTCTGGTTTCCACTGGGGTCTGCACTCACATGTCTATACCCACTCATACACATAATTAAAAAATAAAATAAATCTTTTTTAAAAAGAAAAGAAAAAGGATCCCAGAAGTTCCCAAAGAGAAAAAAGAAAGTACAAAGAAATTACAAATAAAATAGGCACCAGCCTTCTCCTCAGTCACACGGACTCTAGAAAATTCTAAAGCCAGATCTTCAGGTCTCACAGGCACACTTTCTTACGTGAAAACCAGAGCCAGGACACTGCCAGGCGCTCAAGTATGAATGGGAAATAAAAACCAGTCAAATCCTCAAAGACGCTCGAGGAAATTTCTCTCTGAAGAAGTTCCTTGAAGAGAGGGGCAAGGGATGTAAATATCATACACATGTGTGAGCTTTTTAAAACTCTTTTTTTTTTTTAAAGATAGTATAGCTGACAGAGTCCAAGTGAAGAGAAATTTCAGAACTGTAGCTGTACTGCAGGCCCAGGAAGTACGAAGCCATAGAAGTCAAAATCTGCAGGGAGCAGAGCAGGAGTGTGAGTGACATGATGAAACAGAGTCAGATATAAAACAAATTAAAGGGGGAAAAAAGCAATTAAATTCCTGGGGCCCGGGAACTTCATGAAGAAATCATAATTCCAATGTGACAGAACTTCACCAAGTGACTCTGTGTGTGTGTGTGAGAGAGAGAGAGAGAGAGACAGAGACAGAGACAGAGAGACAGAGACAGAGACAGATAGAGACAGAGAATTCAGTTGATCCCGCTGATGCCTGAAGCAGTTTCCTTGTGGTACAGTAGCTTCTAGGACCTAGAGAGAAGATTAGAAATATAACCCTTATTCACTGCAGTAAATAAGTAAATATTCTGTTTATTGATTTTCGAAGTTTGGCATCAGCCTGTACACAGAACACAAAAGCCTTAATCATTCTTACACAACCTTGACAAGGTGAAGAAAACATATAGCTGACTCGGAGGCGGGGGGGGGGGTAGGATGAGTCAGGAAGAGTGAGAGCAAGGTGACTGATAACCCAGCAGGCAGTCAGCACTCCAGCAGTAACTATCCCAAGCTTGCAGAACAAGCAAGAAGAGCCTCTAGTGAAGCTCGAAAGCTAAGCAGTTGCAAACAAGTGGAAGATGTTTTAAAAATCAAGACCAGGGCTGTGGCTCCGTGGTAGAGCGCTTTTCGAACATACTCAAGTCCCTAGGCTTGATCCCCAGCACAGCCCAAGACCTGAAATTAAATAAAAAGCACGAAGATTTAAAAGCCGATAAGGACTCATTGCTATACTTGTAGAGTTGGGCATCTCTCAACCTCATCAGAGAAACTTCCCTTTCGAGTAGATGGTGATTAACACAGAAATCTGTGACCAGACAAAGCTTACAGAAGAGGAGACCGAGGGATGCTCGGCCCTAAAGGGGACATCCACTCTTCCCAAGGCTCCGGGATCATTGAGGAAGAGGAGATGGAAAGACTGTAAGATGGGAGCCTTGAATGACTACCCGGAAACAATGTCCCCCAGGGCACAGCAGGGAAGCTGCAATGCGTGAACTCGGTAGTTATGACAGTTTGTGCAAACTCAAGCCAAGCCAGATCCTGTCGTGCAGAGGGGAGGTAGGCACAAAGTCCCACCCCCAGCTAAGGAGATGTTGGCAATTGATAGCTGCTGGGAAAGGAAGATTCAGTGTTGGTTTTTTCCTTAAAGAGTGTTGCTCCTGGTAAGTGGACCAAACCCCAGCGGAAGACCACAAACTGAAGACTATATAAGACTATATGTGCAACATAAATTGGACTTAATTATGAAAGAAAGAAAAAACGGAGGAAAAACACAGAGGACACAAAGTTGGATGATAGAGAAGGGAGACTGATTCTGGGAATTGTGGAGAGAGGGTGAATATGATCAAAACAGACAGTGAGATTCTCAAAGAACTAATAAAAATAAAAGATAGAAAATAAAAATGTAAAAGAGGTATCTCTCTTATAACGTCCTCAATGTGAAAAAAACTACAATTGAACCCACAAATAATACTCTGATCATATTTTGAACAATGTGGCCAGCCATCTAGAAAAATTAGAAATCCTTACAGATATTCTTTCCAGGGGGTGGGGCTTGGTTGGAGAAGCAGAATTTGGAGACCATTCCCTACAAATGATCATTATAAGTTGCCCTTCCCTGTTTGTAACTGTATATATTACTTTGATATTCTAAGATTACTGAGTACCCATTGTGATAGTGTGTGTACCCGACTGGCTGAGGTAATGCCAGCCTCCGAGTTAGATGCATGAAACACAGGATGTTAGCATAGGAGCCCTTCCTAAGGATGCATTTGTGTAAAGTGGGAGAGAGGAAGGCAGGGCAAGATTCACAGTTTACCCTCAGCAGAGCATTCACCGTGTGCTTGGGCAATTGATTGAAACTGTTGGTGCAGAACCCTCAGAGAGCTGAATTAGGGAAGAAGTGTTCAGGACTTGGGAGCTTGGAGACTTGACTCGGCTCCTTTAGATGACTAATATTCTAGTCAGGCAGATAGAATTACTGACAGTTTCAAGCTATAGGGATCCTTAGAGACAAGGCTCAACCTTTCGTTGTATAAACAAAGAAAGCATGGCCCTGATGGAAATAGGGCTGAAACTCAGGCCCTCTGATTGATTCAATTCCAGTCCAGTACTAGATCAAAAACCCTCTGGGACTGGAGAGGCGGCTCGTCGGTTAAGAGCTTAGCTGCTCTTCCAAAGGACCCGAGTTCAGTTCTCAGTACCTACGTGGTGCCTTATAACTATCTGTAACTCCAGCCTCCAGGGGGTCTGATGCTCTCTCTGGCCTCAGTGGACACTAGGCACACTCTGGTGCAGAGAAATAACATGCAGACAAAACACTCATGCACATAAAATAAATAATACTTTAATTAACAAATAAACGACAACACTTCCAAACTTAGGCACCATACTCAATCAGGGCACCGACATTTTTCATATGTCTGCCATGGGTGGGGCACTGCCCTGGTCTCTTGGGTGGAGCACTGCCCTGGTCTCTTGGGTGGAGCACTGCCCTGGTCTCTTGGGTGGGGCACTGCCCTGGTCTCTTGGGTGGGGCACTACCCTGGTCTCTTGTGCTTGCCACTTGATTTCACACTCACAATAGCTGTATTTAGAGTAGATTGTATCCATATTAAACTTGAGCAAACCAAAGACTTAGAGACTTCAAACCACTTTTCTAAAGCCTATAAGGAGACAGAAGGAGAGCCTGGATTGACAGCCGTCTGTCTGACCACTAACATCATGACCTTTAACCTTTTTGGTTCATGACCTCAGGTTTCTAGCTCATGCTTTATGTCCTGTTGGTTGAAAGGAGAGCAACACCTTCCTGTGCTAGTGATGAGGAAAAAAAAACCAAAAGCATCCACCACCCACACTAGCAGAAACATGGGGGCAGCCACTGTGTGGTCAGACCCTTTCATCTGCCTCTCTACTCCCCTGTGGCCACCCTGGGTGAAGGCCTATGTGTGGCCAGGCTTCCCTTCTTAATTAGACCAGACCCCAGGAGACTTCTCTTAGCTCCAAGCTATTCTGAGCAAAATAAACAGGAACCAGAGAGAGAGAGAGAGAGGGAGGGAGGGAGAAAGAGCGATCTTCACTGACTTTAAAAGATTTATATGGACAACATCCCAAGGAGCTTATGAAATATACTTTTACTTTTGGGCGGAGGAAAGTGCCGATGAAAAGATAGCGCTCAGCTACAGAGTTTCATTGAGAATGAAAATACTTGAAGCCTGCTCTCTTATTGATGGTCCAGTTGCACAAAATAAAATTCACAGAAACATCATCTCTCATATTAGAACCGGAAAAAGAATCCATCCCCCAGTCGGCTTTGAAAAAGCCCCGCTATTGAGATACCGTGTTACTAATTATAGGGGCCGATTTCCCATGTGTTCTCACACCCAACAAGAAGAGCAGTGGTGAAGGAGAGCCCCCAGATCCAATCCCCAGCCACTCCGCCGGATTCTTGAGGTTCCTTTGTGTTCACATACATGTCATCTTCCAGGAAAAGGGGGGGGACACTGCCTTCATTTCACCCACACTTTCTTTCTTTCTTTTTTTTTTTTTTTTTTTGTTTTTTCGAGACAGGGTTTCTCTGTGTAGCTTTGCGCCTTTCCTGGCGCTCACTTGGTAGCCCAGGCTGGCCTCGAACTCACAGAGATCCGCCTGCCTCTGCCTCCCGAGTGCTGGGATTAAAGGCGTGTGCCACCAACGCCCGGCCACACTCTTTCTTTTGTAGCTCAAAATCAGCTGGGTTTTTGCTCAATTCTCTACCAATGTGGAATCAGTGAAGGGTCTCAGGGTGGCACATAACTCTTTCTCCTTTATCTGGAAATTAACACATGAGACATAGGACCATCTTCATTCTCACCTTACTATCTCCCAGAGTCCTTGACTATGTCAAGAGAGATTCTTTCCGGGACCTTCACCCAGCCTGAATGGAGACACAGGAACCTAGCGCAAGAAACCTCAGGCTTCCCAGAGACCAGCAACCAACCTTTATCCTTCCTTACCATAGCAACGTACTAGAGGTCTTGAATTTAGTCACGACCCCATCCTAATGTGGACTGGTAGTGGAGGATGATCCTGGTGGTTGATACTGGTCTCCCTTCCTACACCATCAGAAGAGACCCTAGAAGCAACGCTCTCACTGTATCGCTCTCCTGCTCAAACCATACGACTCTCTATGAGCCACAAAATAGCAGCAGAAATCTTCACCCAGGAGTTCAGTGCTCTCTGGGGTACCAGCAGCCATGTTCCCTGCTTGTATTTGTTCTTTGTCTTCTCTCCATATTTACCACACTGAGCCAAATGTTTTTCCACATTTTTGTCTTTACATTTATATACACTGTTTCTACCAGTGTTTTTCTCCCCCTTTAAGACACAGGGCCAAGGGGCTGGAGAGATGGCTCAGCAGTTGAGAACACTGCCTGCTTTTGCAAAGGGGCAGAGCTCAGTTCTGAGCACCTATTGGGGCAGCTCATAATGGCTCGTAACTCCAGCTCCAAGGGCTCTGGCACTTTCTGGATTAGATGGGCAATGCACTCACCTGCACAAAAGTGCATGCTCTCAATCCAGCTTTCTCGCTCTCTTGATCTCTCTCTCTCCCCTTCCGTCCTCCCCCTCCCCATCCCTTCCTCCTCCCTGTCACACACACAGTTTAAAAATAAAAATATTTCTATTTTTAAAAAGATAAAAATATATCTTTGAAAAGATATAGGGCCAAGATCTTGTCTTAAGTTTTTAAAACTATTGATTCATTTTCTGTGTATGGTGTCTAGCCTGTATGTATGTGTAACTGCATGCCTGGTGCCATCAGAGGTCAGAAGAGGGTGTCAGATCCCCTGGAACTGGAGTTACTGACTGCTGTGGAATATTAGTTTAAGATGTGTTACATTTGTTTATGCTGTGGAATATTGGTTTAACGATGCAAAGATATGTTGCATTCTTTTGTGTCACATTTGTTTAACTCTGTAAGGCTGTGTTACTTTGCCTGTCTAAAACACCTGATGGTCTAATAAAGAGCTGAATGTCCAATAGCAAGGCAGGAGAAAGGATAGGTGGGACTGGCAGGCAGAGAGAATAAATAGGAGGAGAAATCTAGGGAAGAGAGCAAGGAGTGAGAAGAGGAGGAGAGGAGGACACCACAGGCCAGCCACCCAGCCACACAGCCAGTCACAGAGTAAGAAGGAAAGATATATATATATATATATATATATATATATATATATATATATATAGATATAGATATAGATATAGATAGATAGATAGATAGATAGATAGATATAGATAGATAGATATAGATATAGATATAGATATAGAAATAGAAATAGAATAAAGGAAGGTAAAAAGCCCAGAGGTAAAATGTAGTTAAAGAGAAACAGGATAATTTAAGTTAAGAAAAGCTGACTAGAAACAAGCCAAGCTAAGGCCAGGCATTCATAAGTAAGAATAAATCTCCATGTATTTATTTGGGAGCTAGGTGGCAGCCCCCCAAAGAGTAAAAAACCAACTACAATTGACAACCGTGAGCAGCCATGTGGTTGCTGGGAATAGAGAACCTGGGTCCCCTAGAAAAATAACAAATGTTTCTAACTGCTGAGCCATCTCTCTAGCCCCTAGAGTCAAGATCATTTTCTTAACAGGTCTTCCTACCTGGACCTACAGCCTCCTTCCTGGGTCCCCAAAGTGCTTTGTCCATTGTAGTCTGAGTGTTACAACTTGGTAACCTCTGCTCCTGAGTATACCTCTTGTACAGAGCTCTTTATCTGTGCCAGGCTTGGAGTTCCTCAGGATGCTGTGCTGTCCCCGCCAGTTTCCCCAAGGGAGAGCCTGTGATGGGATGGTGACTGAAAATAATCAGCCAGTAAGAGGAATCTGGAGGCAGAATAAAAGAAGGAAGGAAGGGATCCACCCCATGCCCACCTGCCCCTCCTCTCCCTAAGTGCTCCTCTGGGTACCTGACCTGTATGCCCAGACAAAGCTTCCCTGGCCACCTTTTAGGCAATGGATCCTGTATAATGATAAGAAAGATGTCAGGGAGAGAGCACTGCTTGGGATGCTGGAGGCCTGGCAGCTGGTCCCGACTTTCAAGAACTCTGGACCCATCAGTACCCCAGTAGTCTACTTCTCTTGAGAAGTGAAGAGTTGTACTATATGGCATGCCCAGCTCTGAGTCTGGGGTACCAATCTCTTTTCTTGTGCTCTGTGCCCATGACAAGAACAACCCCCTCCACTGTGAATTGAGGGTTAGATAGAGATTATGTAGTGAGAGTTATAGAGCAGTCTTCCAAATGCCCATAGGTCATGCTGAAATGTTTTCAGAGATATAGAGTGCAGATTGTAGCACTGACCCCATGTCCTCCACCTGGCTCAGGAGCATCCTCACGCTCACTCCATCCTTATTTTAGCCTTAAAATTACTTTTACCTACTTTTAGCATGTTGCAAGTCTCCAGTTCTTGGAGCAAGACCATCTTTCTCAGGCTATTGCTCCTGGTAAGGATTCTGCTCTCCCTTCTCCACTGTTCTTCATCACAGACCATCAGTTCATTTGCCTGGTTGGTAAATTGAATTGTATAGAAGGAAACCTTGGCCAGCACCAGAGGTGGTTTAAGAAGGCTGAGCCCTCATTAGCTTGTTCTCACAAGGGAAGTCAGGGGCCAAGAGACTAAGTCTCTGCTGCGAAAGGAGCAGCATCTACTGGTGGAACAGCTCAATGCAGAAGCGCTCCGAGTAAAAGGAATACATTGCCGGGACTGCCCGGAACAATAAAACACTGCCGTGCTTTTTATGCACACAGCAGTCTCCAGGAATGTCTGTGTCTTGTAGGTCATCCTGCCTGTGCCGCTAGAATCCAGCTTGTCCCAGAAGGAACTGCTGCCACAAGTGTGGAACCAATGGGGATTTCTAGGGCTTGCTTTGTGGAAGCCAGTTGCACAGTCACATGACTCAGAGACTTGTGATCTCAAATGGAGCTCTGGAGATTACTGAGTTGAGCTAGACCTTCTAAACCTTCCAAACCCAAAAGCTAAGGGAGCTGTTGTTTTGCCTAAAATCACTTAGCTACTAAGCAAAAAGAGAATTCCTTTGAAATAGATGCTTCTATTCCTGTTTCATAAATAAAAACAAAAGTGAACCAACAAAACCACCCCAAGGCTCAAAGATATAGAGCCAGTTAAGTAGGGAACACTAAGCTTATGTCTTAGTGTTCTGTTGCTGTGAAGAGACACCATGACCACAGCAACTCTTTAATAAGAGAGCATTTAATTATGCTCGTTTACGGTTTCCGAAGTTTAGTCCATTACGTCATGGCAGGGAGCCTGGCGGC
>CABHPH010098263.1:0-20940 GCA_902168325.1 Peromyscus nudipes
GACCAACATGTCTGGTTTTGTGCTAATACTATACTGTTTTTATTACGATAGCTCTATAGTATAGCTTGATATTAGGAATGGTGATACCTTCAGCAGTTTGTTTGTTTTTTTAATTTTTCAGGATTGCTTTAGCTATTCTGGTTTTTGTTTGTGTGTATGTTTTCATAGAAATCTTTAAAATTTCAAATTCTGTGAAGAATTATCTTGGAATTTTGATGGGGATTGTATTTAATGTGTAGATTACTTTGGTAGGGTGCTAATTTTACTATATTAATCCTACAGATCCATGAGCGTGGGAGATCTTTCCATCCTTTGATACCTTCTTCAATTTCTTTCTTCAAAGTATTTCACTTGCTTAGTTAGAGTTACTCCAAGATATTTTATATTATTTGAGGCTCTTTCTCAGTCCATTTGTAATTTGTATATAAGAAAGCTACTGGATTTTGTGAGTTAATTTTCTATCTAGCTACTTTGGTAAAAGTGTTCGTCAGCTGTAGGAGTTCCCTACTAGAATTTTTAGGGTCATTTATGTATACTATCATATCATCCACAAATAAAGATACTTTGACTTCTTCCTGTTCAATTTGTATCCCCTTGAATTCCTTTAGTTGTTTTATTGCTCTAGCTAAGAGTTCAAGTACTATATTGAGTAAGTATGGAGAGAGTGGACAGTATTGTCTTATTCCTGATTTTGGTGGCATTGTTTGAGTTTCTCTCAATATAAGTTGATGTTGGCTATGGGCTTGCTGTATATTGCCTTTATTATGTTGCCCTATGTCCCTTGTACCCTTAATCTGTCCAGGGATTTTTATCATGAAAGTGTGGTGGATTTTGTCAAAGGTCTTTTCTGAATCTAATGAGATGATTGTATGTATTTTCTTTCTCTTTGTTTATATGGTAGATTATATTTATTGATTTTCATATTTTGACCCATCCTTGCATCTCTGGGATGAAGCCTACTTGATCATGGTAGATGATCTTTTTGATGTGTTCTTGGGTTTGGTTTGCAAATATTTTATTGATAATTTTTGCATCTATGATCATAAGGGAAAATGGTTTATAATTATCTTTCGTTGTTGGATCCTTATATGGTTTAGGTATCAGGGCACCTGTAGCCTCAAAAAAAAAAAAAAACAAATTGAGCAATGTTCCTTATATTTCAATTTTGTAGAATAATTTGAGGATATTAGCTTTCACTCTTTTTTGAAAATTTGATAGAATTACGCTCTAAAACCATCTGGCTCTGGACCTTTTTGGTTGAAAGACTTCTCATGACTGATTCTCTTTCACTAGGTGTTATAGGTCTGTTTAAATTTCTTGTCAGAATTCCATTTAACTTTTGTATGTGGTATTTATTAAGAAAATTATCCATTTTAAATTTTCCAAATGGGTAGAATATATGTTTTTAAAGTACATCCGTAAGGGTCTATGAATTCCTCATTCTCCATTGGTATATCCCCCCCTTTCATCTCTAATTTTGTTAATTTGGATATTCTCTCTCCACCTCTTAGTTAATTTCGTTGAGGGTTTGTCAATCTTAGTGATTTTCTCAAGGAACCAAACTCTTTGTTTCACTGATTCATTGTTTTGTTTGTGTCTAGCATATTGATTTCTGCCCCGAGTTTGATTATTTCTTACCATCTATTTCTTTTGGGTCAGTTTCTTATTTTAGTTCTAGAGCTTTCAGGTATACTGTTTAGTTACTAATATGAGATCTCTCCAATTTTATATGTAGGTACTTAACTATAATCTGTCTGTTAGGGCCACCTTCATTGTGTCCTATTAGTTTTGGTATAGTGTGTATTTATTTTTATTCAATTCTAAAAAGTCTTTAATTTCTTTCTGATCCATTTTTTTTGTTCCATTGTAAGTAGTTCTCTTTCCATGACTTTGCAAACTTTCTATTGTTTCTCTTGTTGATACCCAGTTTCAATCCACGGTGGACAGACAGGATGAAAGGTGTTATTTCAGTTTTCTTATATCTGTTGAGACTTGCTTTGTGTCCTTGTATGTGGTCAATTTTCGAGAAAATTCCATGAGGTGCAGAGAAGGTGGTACATTCTTTTGTGTTCTGGTGAAATGTTCTGTAAATATCTGTTACGTCCATTTGGTTTATAACATTAGTTAGTTCCAACATTTCTCTGTTCAGTTTTTGTGTGGATGACCTGTCTATTGGTGAGAGTGGGTTAGGATCAATATGTGATTTAAGCTGTAGTAGTGTTTCCTTGGTGAACTTGGGAACCCCTGTGTTTGGTTCATATATATTTAAATTTTTCAGTGTAGGATTTCTTTAATTTGGTTTTATCACTGGAATTTCCCTTTCTTATTTTCTCCATGTATTGTGATTGAAAGTTTTGCTGGGTGTAGTATTCTGCACTGGCTGGCATCTGTGGTCTGGTAGATTCTGTGAATATCTGCCTATGCCCTTCTGGCTTTTAGAGTCTCCATTGAGAAGTCGGGTATTTTTCTAATAGGTTTGTCTTTATATGTTTGTCTTTTTCCCTTGTAGCTTTTAATATTCTTTCTTTGTTCTGTACATTTACTGTTTTGATCATTATGTGCCAAGGATACTTTTTTCGCTTCTATATATTTGATGTTCTGTATAGTTCTTATACCTTGATAGGCATCTCCTTCTTTAGGTTAGAGAAATTTTCTTCATAATTTTGTTGAAAATATTTTCTGTGCCTTTGACCTGGGTTTCTTCTCCTTCCTCTATTCATCTGATTCTTGGATTTGGTCTTTTCATAATGTCCTAAATTTCCTGAATGTTTGATGCCTTGATTTTTTTTTTAAGATTTAACATTTTATTTGTTCAAGAAAAGGTTCATTTCCTCTACCATGTCTTCAATGCCTGTGATTCTCTCTTCCGTCTCTTGTATTCTGTTGATGGAGTTTGTCTTCAACATTTCTGTTCAAGTTCCAAATTTTTCGTTTCCTAATTTATCTCAGTTTGACTTTTTTTTGTTGATTTTGTTTCCACTTTTAGGTCTTGAGCTGTTTTATTCATTTCCTTGCATTGTTTATGTTTTCAAAGATTTCTTTAAGGGATTTTTTTTTTTCATTTTCTCCTTAAGGACCTGTATTATGTTCGTAAAGGGTATTTTAAGGTCTTTGTCTTGTGCTTCAGTTATATTGGAGTACTCAGGGCCTTCCTTCTGTGGTCGAGTTGCTGGGCTCTAGTGTAGACATATTGTCCTGGCTGTTACTGTGTTTTTCTTTGGTATTAAGGCATCTGGGTTTGGGAAGATTATAATTATAGGTGCTGATATACAGTCTTGTCTTAGTTATGTGGGTGTTTACTGTTTTCTTGGTTTCTGTTTCCCTCTCTGGTTCTTCGGAGAGTATGGTAGCTGTGTGCTGCCTCAGGAAATTCCTGGGATTCTGATAGGTGTGGTTACTAATGGTTCCAGGTAAAATTTGTTTATGTGTATTGGAAGCTAACACTTAGGAATGGGGATGGGCTAACAGAGGTGGGCTATGGGGAACCCCACATGAGGGAAGCAAGCAGGGTGTTCCACCAAGACCTGCTTAGTCTCCTTGGAATGGGGCCAGGATGAGGAAAGACTACAAAAGGTAGTCTGCTATAAAGTTGGTGATGAGATTGCATAGAATTTGGAGGAGAGAGAGGGATGAAGATCTACAGTTAGCCTTTTGTTTCCCTGGCTGGAGTAGCCTGTGGGTTCCCAGGGGATACCTGCTGGAAGTAGGGGACCTGGGATAAAGCAGAGTGAGGGCAAGGAATTTTGAAGGGTAAGGTCTGTGTGATCCACTGGAGATGGGAGTGGGGGTACGGGAAGCTGTATTAGGTGATTTGCTGCAGAGCTGTGAATAAGACTTGGGGATTGGATTTGGAGGAGAGGAACTAGATGAAGATCTGCAGTTAGCCTGCTTGCTTCCCTGGCCAGAATTGCCTTTTATTAGTTACATTTGAATAATGGAAAGATATTAGGTATTGAAAATTAGAATGTATTGAACATTGTTTTTATTCGAAGTTCTAAAGGGTAGACTGTATTCAGTGATTCCTCAATAATATATCTGTAATTACCATATTTCTACACTAAATACTCACTTCTCCAAAGCTCAGTTGTATGAAATTTCAGATGATGGCCACCTTCTTTGAACAAATGGCTTTCTCAGAACTTAATTCTAGTTGGGCAGTAATTATCCATTTTAATGGTATATATAGAAGCATAGAATAAAAAGTAATCATTTTTATTCACTTTACAAGACACATCTTGGGACTAGGTAAGATGGGCAGAAGCATTTAATCTTCTGCTTCAAAGACTATGTGCATGGCCAGTTACAAGCCAGTTATGACCAGATATGATTATCAGTGTTGGAATAAAATGATTTCTGACCTGGCTTATGTCTTAGCTGAGAAGAAAGACAATCAGGTTAGTTATTTCCAGGGTAAGCATATGAGTTCCATAGCATCTCAAGTTTCCTGAGTGATTTTTATCAGTAGCATTTTAGTCTGTCTTCCAAATATCCAAAACTTTTCTTATGAATTAAATTGTGTCTCTGTTGTCAGTCTTTTATGTCTTATGTCTTACATTCAATGTATAGTACTATTACATCTCTATAAAGGTTTTCAGCACTTCACAGTTCTTCGCTTCTAGAAGTCTCACAGTTACATGTATTCTTTTTCTGTTGGAAATAAACACTGTTTTTGGAAGGCTTTTTATTAAGTTGAAACAGACTTTTAGCAGTTATGTATTAAATACCTCTCTGTTATCTTTATTTAACCATACTACCATGCTAGATACATTTAGTAAGGAGATTCATATTTCAGAATAGTTTTTATTTATCTTTAACCTTAAGATATTAGTACCTTGGTTTGTACTTTAAGGAGCTATCTCAGTTGGACGTTATCGGAACATAGTTTGGTTCTCACTACCTTCCCTTGAACTGAAATGTGGTTATTGAATGTTTCTGGGTTCCTCAGAGGAAAATAACTAGCTATAGTTACCATGCTTTTTCTAACCCTTGATTTGTTGTAAATGTTCTCTGTTCATCATCCTGCTATGTTTATGTAGTAATATATTTGTGAGTTAGGCCTATATTTATTTTGTGGATTCATTGAAGATGAAAATCATTTCTCCTACAACATAACATGGCTTTCCCATTTGTAGTCTTCAAGTTTACCATAAGTTTTTATTTCCATATAATACTCATATAATTAAAAGTATTATCAACATCCTTCTCATAAAAATCCAAATTGCCCCATTTCCAAACATAGTTTTGTCAGACATCAGGTGTGTCCTTATAAGGCCTGTAGCCACCTAATCATGTTTTTTTTTAAAGATTTATTTATTTATTTATTTATTTATTTATTTATTTATTTATTTATTTATTGTGTATGCAGCATGTATGACTACAGGCCAGAAGAGGGCACCAGATCCCATTACAGATGGTTGTGAGCCACCATGTAGTTGCTGGGAATTGAATTCAGGACCTCTGGAAGAACAGTCAGTGCTCTTAACCTCTGAACCATCTCTCCAGCCCATCATGTTGTTTTTAATGCTTGTGGGGCTTAGTGTTCTTTAGGTCTCCACAACATTCTTTGCCCTTTGATATCCAATAGTCAGGTCAGACCTAGGAGAAATACCTTGAATAACAAAGTAAAAGAAAAGATTATGTACTTCCAAAATATAGTGCTTAGAGTCAACATTCCCATTTACAAAGGGAGAAATAGGGGAATAGAAAGGAGAGATCAGACCAAAGAAAAACTGAAAGCAAATAAGGCATACATTACATTCTAGAGCTCCATGTCCAGGTTCCAGAGTATACTGCAGTAGAATTCGTGTTCTAATGACAAGGTTGGAAGTTGTAGCTTACCTGCTGCTTTCTTTTCTGGGCTGATTTTGAACATTGCCTGCAGCTTCTCTTGGCAAGTTTGCTTTAGCTTCTGGATTCTCCAGTGAAGCTTCTGCTTCATTGTGAACAAACATCTTCATGCTTCTCTCTGTCAGGACTGCTTGCAAAGACTTGGGCCTTGCAACTTTGCTACTTAACTTGCCAGGCTTTCCTTTGAAATTTCAGTGGAGGTCTTTATGATCTCATAATTGTGGTGTTTCACATGCATATAAATCCATTTTTACCAGGAGAGGGTCTGTTGCCGTTTTCTGGCAACATGGGTTTATCAGCTACCCAGAACCTTGTGAACTGAGCAAAGGGAGTTGACTCCCTGGGAAACAGTTCTCTAGACCTGTCCTAGAAATAGTCAGAGCTATTTCTTTTCCAAATGATTCTTCCCTGGAGTGTTTTTAAAACAGCTTTATTCCTTCTCTGAGCCCTAATGCCCTTCCTGATTACTGGGATAGATACTCTGAGGTACTCTTATTGTCCTGGTCTTGGCACTTGGCCTCTTGTTGCCAGTGGTAACCTCACCATCTTTGGCAATGCCTTTTCTTGCAGTTCTTTTCTGGCCAAATTGCAGGTTTTTCCAATATTTTCTTCTGTGCTTATTTTTGAAGTCTTGTTTTTACTCTACATTTTCCTAAAATCACCCAGTAATACTTGTACTTCTGCCAGAATGCTAAGGTGCCTTGACATTTCTCATCACCTTTTAAGCTTCACCTATCCTTTAGTCTTGGGTCAGAGACAAAATGCAGCAAAATTCTTCTATGCTCAAACCATAATGGCCTATAATTCAGTTCCCAATAGATTCTGCATCTTCATCTGAAACCTTATCAACATAGTGTTCACGATTTTAACAGCATTCTGTCTGCTCTGAGCTTGTGCCAAAATTGCCTGTTCTGCCTACTTATAACATTCTAGGCTCTCTCTATCCTATTCTATGATAATTTTACAAACTAGTTCCTAAGGCTTCTCATATAAACAGGTATATATTCTCACATATACAGAATCAGCAGAGTTCTCGTGATCTTAGTGTTAATTCTATGTGTCAGTCAGCTTTCCATTACTATAGCAAAATACCTAAGATAATCAGACTGTAAAGGTAAAGGCTTATTTGGAACTGCAGTTTTATAGGCTCCAGTTCATGATATGGTTCTGTAGGGTTCAGCCACTAGTAGCACATATGAGAGAAGCATGTGGCACTAGCCAAAAGCGTAGACCACGAAGCCAGGTTTCAAAAGAGACTAGGCCTCATGATTGCTTTAAGGCACACTGCCAATGACTACTAGGCTACTTGCTGAAGATTTGAACATCTCCAGAGATCAGCAATACTTGTGCCTTTGCCGCTGATGTTCAACATCTCAACCATAGCATATATCTTCTGTCTTGTCTTTACTAGAATGTAAAAATCATTGGTACAACTGTTTGGCTTTATTCTGTTTTTGTTTGTTTGTAAATAGGGCATAGAACATTTTTCACTGTCTGTTGTATCCATAGATAAATAGGGAGCACCACACAAGCATCTCTGGAACTGTCTAGTAAAAACAGGTTTTAAGTTAACAATCTGTCATTTCCTAGTGATTTTACAAAATGTTGTAAAATGAATTTCAAGAAAATGAAATATATTAGTAATGTCATTTTATCATGGCATTCAACAGACATGGATTAAAATGACTATGAGCTTGGTATTAATTTCAAAGCACATTTTACTTTTTAATAATATGCTTAATTTTAGTCAAAAGGACAAAAAGTTATGAACTTTTTCTTAAAATAAGCTTAACCATAAAACTTATTGTCAGAACTTGTTTGCATATGGCATTCTGAATACCACTGTGGAGGGATGTGTCACATTTTTAAAAGCTGAATTCCATTAGTAACAATATCAAAACTAAAATAATTATGGTCAGGATAAATAATTTCAGTGTGCTCAATAAACAGCGTAAGACCTATGTTATACTTATCATGTAAAATTGGAAGTCAGTGAACAATTCTTGTTTGGGTTGAATAATTAATTGTATGGGTTGAGAAATACTTTAAAGAACAAACACTACTGTACTACATCTGGTAATGCCTGGAGAGAATGTGTTAGTCATTTTGTAGTTTTTGTTTGTTTTAATATTTTTATTATTGTTTATCTGGGCAGGAAGAAGGTCATTGGGTAATGATAGACTTTGGGATCTGAGATCGTGAGGAGTTACAGCTGAAAGAATATGTCATTAAATTTGGGGAAAGCTGTGTCTTATCTTCTACTTGTGAATTCCAGCCAAAATTAGTTTTAATGACTCTCAACGCCTTCATTTTTAAGTCATTTTGTTTTATAAATGTAGATGTTTGTTTTGTGCTCAAACTGATAAACTGATAAACTGCTATTTGGAGAGCTTGAATGCCCTAGATATGTCTTACCCTTTAGCTTTCCTTTCTCATACACATTATTTTGAAAATACTTTACCTATCACAGTATAGGCAATATTCCACTGATTTCCATACAACTATAAAATAACTAGCTTGTAGTTTGAAGCACAGTAATAGTCAAAATATTTTATCTTAGAAATATTAAATGAATTTATAAGTAGTCATTAGCTTAAATTTGTTTTCAGTGTTTTTGTTTTATATTTTTGTTTAAGGGCTAAAACAGTCACTGTTAACTTGTAGCTGGCTTAAATGTAGAAAAAACTTTTTCTGTACTGAGTGTGCATAGGTGGGCAAATATACCACTGTGTATATGCTTTATATCTGTGTATGTATATAATTTTTTGTTTGTTTGTTTTGATTTTTGAGACAGTGTTTCTCTGTGTAACCACCCTTTCTGTCCTGGAACTCGTTCTGTAGACCAGGCTGGCCTCGAACTCACAGAGATCTGCCTGCCTCTGCTTCCCAAGTGCTGAGATTAAAGGCATGCACCACCACCCACCACCACCTGGATTTTATATATAAAGAGAGAGAGAGAGGGAAATTGTGAAATTCTTTAAAATCATTCTTATTTTTAGTATTATGGTATGCTTGAAAGTAAGTGTGCTTTTTCTGGGTTTGGATATTGTACCACTCTTAGGTGAGCAGTGGAGGGATAAACCTTTTTTTGTGTGTAAAGTCCATATGGTAATTATATATTTTAGGGACTTCTGATTCACCTAAGTAAAGATACAAAGAAAGCAGTTGTAACATACATGTAGTAGTGGGAAGACGGGTTACACACAGTTAATTTGTGGATGTAGGCAAGGCATTGGTGTTACTTCCATCTTCTGTCCTGGTAGCCCAGATAGGACTTTAAAACTCTTTATTATTTTATGTGTATAAATGTTTGCCGGTATATATGTCAGTGCACTATGTGTGTGCCTGTAGCACGAATCTTAAATGGTCTTATTAATAAAATCAAACCTGAGGCCAGGTATTGGGGTGAAGCTGGAAGATCAGAGAGACAGAACAGGCCACAGCTTCCTCACCTTGACAGTTCCTCAGCTGATCCTGTTTCCTCAGACTGGAGGCCTCTGAGTCTTCATATCTGAATGGATCTCAGCTGAACTGCTGCTAGAAGCCTAAAAGCTTAACCAGCCAAATGCTTCTAGTTTCTGGTCCTCAGGCCTTATATACCTTTCTGCTTTCTACCACCACTCCCTGGGATTAAAGGCTCGCTTTCTAAGATTAAAGGCGTGAGTCACCATACTTGGCTGTATCCTTGAACATGTGGATTTCTGCCTCTGGAATGCTAGGATTAAAGGCGTGTGCTACCACTGCCTATCCTAAGTATCTAGTGGCTTTTCTGTTCTCTGACCCCAGATAAGTTTATTAGGGTACACAATATTTTGGGGAACAGAATATCACCACATGCACCTAGTGTCCACAGAGGCCAGAGGAGGCCATCAGTTCCTCTAGAAGTGCAGCCAGTACTGTAAACCACTGAGCCATCTCTCCAGCTCCTTGGATAAGACTCTGAAGTGGACAGTTTTAACAAGTCATGTTATTCTTTGCTAAAATAGAGGAAATTATTTTGCAACTAAGAAGATGAGTTTATTTTTGTCAGTTATCATTTTTTTACTTTTAATTATTCCTGGGTTGTAAAACTGCTCTTTCTTTTTTCTGTTGCTTTAACTTTTGATCTTCCACCTAAAAAATTATTTCATAGATGAATATTGTAATTGTCCTTTATTTTGTAGCCATGAAGCTGATGACTGCTCTGGTGAATGTTGCCTTAAACCTCAGTATTCATCAGGATAATACACAGAGGCAATATGAAGCTGAGAGAAATAAGATGATTGGGAAGAGAGCCAATGAAAGGTTGGAGCTACTACTTCAGAAACGCAAAGAGGTAAGTTTGATGGGAACTTGATCTTTTATGGTTTGTAAATGTTTAGAAAATATAATAGTTTCTATTGGATTTTGTGAAAAGAACATTTTAAAATTGGCTATGGTGGCTTAAATCTGTAATCCTGGTACTTGGGAAGGTCAAGCGGGAGAGTCAGTTTATGACCAACCTTGGCTATATAGCGAGTTTGAGGCTAGCCTGGAGTACATGAGACCTGTGGTATGTGGATGGGAGGGTGGAAAATAAATATCTATCTTACATTTTTAACATTTAGTTTTAGTTGAATTATTTAATCTTAAAGTTCTGTAAACAAAACTAGAATATTCATCAGTGATTAAGTGAACCATATGCAAACTTATTTTAGTAAAAGATTATCAGAATGTTAGGAAAGTCAGTTATCATGTTGCAAGCTCAGAAAGTACACTAAATAATAAATGCCATTTGGAAGAAAGCAAGTGTGTATTTATAGGAAAAAGCCTCAGTCTGTGTTTTAGTTGATATATAAAGCATCCCTCTAAGTAAGATTAGTGTCCCTCACTTCTTCCTTTTCAGTGCAAGGGAATCTAATCCAAGGAGTTTATTTAATAAGCAATCACTCTAGCTCTGAGTGCTTCTAGCTCTTACTTTAGGTTTGACAATCTAATTTTTGTAGAGGTGATAAAATGGTTTTTAAATTAGATACTTCATCATATTTTCAAGTATATTTATTTTTATTTTATGAGTATGAGTGTTGCTGTCTATGCACCACATGCACAGAGTGCTCATAGAGGCCAGAAGAGGGTAGTGGATTCCCAGATACCGGATTAACAAATCAGTGGGAACCACCATGTGGGCTCAGTGAATCAAACTTGAGTCCTCTGGAAGAACACCCAGTGCTCTGAAAGACTTAAGCCATCTCTTTAGGCTAAATTGTCTTTTTTTGTTCTTTGGTAGAAAACCATTTGTTTGTTTTTTAACCTATTGGAAATAAAATTTGTGGTTTTTCAATCTTTTAATACAAAAAGTTACATTTTCATAAAGCAATTGCATGTGTATAAGCATAATAAGATTTAACAAACAATAAAAAGCAAAAATTAAAAAAAAATGACATTATTGCCTGTACTAAAACTTCTTAAACTCTTTTCACTCATGACCCATTTTCACCCTAGAACTTTTTACATTGTGGCAGTATATAGGTATATAAAATAGATGTACAGATTAAACACCCAGTATTGATTAGTAAACCATAAAGAAATTTGTTTTAAATGAATTATTTTGTTTGCTTTTTATTATACATTGACAAAACCAGATTTGTACTAAGGAAATTTGTGTGCTTACTTATTTTTACATAAACTAAATCTAGGAATGTGGAAATGCTGAGTTAGAATGGTGCTTGTTGCACAACCATGAGGACCTGAGTTCAGGTTTCCAGCACTTTTTCCACATGAAAAGCTGGTCTTAGCAGCACTGTACTGTAATCCTAGCAACAAGGAGCTAGAGACAGGATGATCCCTGTGGCTTGTTGCTCATTTGTCTAGCTAAATGTGTGATTCAGGTTCAATAAGAGACCTTGTCTGGAGGAAAAAAAAAAAAATTGGTAGTGACATGATTCAGTAATACAGCATAACAAGGCCCCCACATGCATATACACAAATGATATTATTTACCCACATATTTCACACACACATGCATAAACATGTACAAACACTAAAAGAACTAAATCTAGGCTGAATACTTGAAACTGCAAAGCATGAGCATCTTCAGAGTCTTTTAGAGTTTATCACTATTTTGATTTTGTGATTGTTAGTACTAGAATGTAGCTATACATAAGGACATAGTACAGAACAGCAGACGTGTTTGGAACTATTTCAGAAAATATGGGAGATTCTGTCTGCATCTCAAGCCAAAATTCATGAAACAAGTGTTTGTTTGTTGGTTTGTTTTTCCAAGACGAGGTCTTCACTATCTAACTGTGGCTGCTCTGGAACTCACCATGTAGTTCAGGCTATCTTTGAACTCACAGAGACCTGCCTGCCTCTGCCTCCCAAGTGCTGGGATTAAAGGTGTGCACCACTATGCATGGCTTCTTGAAAGTTTTTTAAGAGGCCCAAGTCTAAAGCTCAAAATCTGCTTTTAAAATTAAATATTCTAATTTATAATATTTTAAAGATATCTCACTAATCTGATACATGCTGAGGAACAACACTAGGGAACTATTGAAAGTATTCGTTTTTCATAATCATGCCATTATGTGTCTGTAGGAAACATCAGTCATGATATGTGTAGTAAAATCACTGCTAAGGTGTTTGAGGCAGGATTCTTTGGCATTATGTGGCATGATGGTATGTGTGTTGAAAAGTGGAATATTTTATGTTCAGAGGAAAGTCCCATGCTAAAGCTTGGGCAAGAACTGCCAGAAACACCTTGGATTCATTACATGTTTGATTTTTAATTTGTTTTTGATCTTTGAATTTTTAGAAGCCTTTTACTGTTGCCAATAATTTTGTGCAAATTCAGTTATGCAGTCCTGCATGGGATTGTGACTAGCAGTTGAAAAATCTAGGAGTTATGTTGGACTGTAGTGTACTAAAATTGCTTGACAGAACTATTACAACAAACTCAGTTGCTTAAAAGAAATTTATTATCTAATAGTTTGAAACATGTGTTTTTCAGACTTTTCATCTTATTAAAAGCACTTCAGAGAAACATTTGATTTGTTTAGAACTCATAGTTTTGGAAAGTCGGATCCTCTGTATTGGATTTGTGCCAAGGCACAGTATCATGAAAGCAGGAGCATGCAGCCAAGCTTTTCAAGTCTTTCTGCTCTGGCTTTTGCTCCTGTTTCTCATTGTAAACCTAGCTGAAAGAATTCAGCAATAACCACACACCAGTTTGAATGGCTCTCTTTAGTTTTCTTCTCTAGATTAGTTAGTTAGTGTATAATCCTTATACACCTCCTTTTACAAAGTCTCAAAGTATAAAGTGTTGACAGAATCTTTGCCAAACTGTACTGTGAATAAATGACCTCTTGGTTCATTTCCATGGATACTTCTTATTGTAATCTGAAACTCAGGAATACAGGTGCACAGCTTCCCCCTCCCACTCCCGCAATTATATTTTGGCATTTTCGTCTTCAAATATCCTACCAGAATCTTGCATCACTCTCTGTTTACAGCATGCTTAGACTTTACTAATCCACATCCTTAAACTTTTCCATATTCATGGTCAAACAAAAATAAAAATGACCTCTCCCTTCTGGTACCAGTTTTCTGTTTGGAATTTTTATTACTGCTATGTATTTCAGAGAAATACCTTAAAGAAAGAAAGATTTGCCTCTGGATTTGAAGGTTTCAGTCCAAGGTTGGCAAAATCCGTTGATTTGCTCATGGTACTGCCCAGGAAGCAGAGAGAAATTGTATGAAGGCACAGCCTTTCAAACTCCTTACTATTGATGACCGACTTTATCCGCTATGTTCCACCTTCTAACAGTCTGTTCAGATTTTGAATTTGTCAGTGGGTGAAACCATTGATTAAGTCAGAACCCTCATAATCTAACCCTCCCTGGAAGTACTCTTAAAGTCACATCTATATCTCTTCTTTACTAAAATCAAAAGTGGCTCTCAATTCAATCAAGTTGGCAACCTAGGTTAAATATTATAGGATGCTATCAATCCAGTATCAGTATGCTGTTGCTGTCATGTTCTCTGAAGACAATGAGGGAATGATTGACTCTAGGCTTCTAGCTTCTGACTTTTTGGTTTACAACAGCATTAACTCCAGTCTATACATAATGGTCTTCCAATGTATGTATCTGTCTCTAAATCTGTTGTTTTCATAATGATATACATTATATGGAATTCAGGAACCACTCTACTATAGTATGTCCCCATCTTTAAAAAAGTTCATGTTGGGGCTGGAGAGATGGCTTGCAGTTTAAGGATACTTTCTGCTCTTGCAAAGAACCAGGTTCAGGTCCAGCACCTACATGGTGGCTCCCAATCATCTATAACTCCAGCTTTAGGTAAATCCAACCTCTCTTCTGACCTCCAAGAGCTCCTGTACATATGTGATTCATATGTGCGTGCACACACACACAAATATATTTTTAAAAGGAAATTTAGTTGCTATGACCATGTTTCCAGATTAGTACTTAGTACTAATCTGAAATTACTGAAGTTAAGGTAAGACTTCCACTTACAACATATTTTTATTCTGAACACATACCATATTTGAAATACTGTGGAAGTAAAAATAGAAACTGCTTCATTAAGTAGTGCCGGTTGGAATGTATAGTCCCAATGAATTAGTTTTTAATATTATAAATGCATCATAAGTCTGTTTTCAAACTTGTCTTTAAGTGTAATAACTTGAATGATTTATTATATATTTATATAGACATATATTTATATAGATAATCTTGTGTGGTGGTCTGAAAGTTTTTTGACCATTTCATAAAAGCTGTAATTTGAATATTGACCCTTTCCCAGAATTAGAGTTATCCTACCTCCTGTATTGTTGGACCGTAGCAGCTCACAGTTAGCCACATAGTCTTGATAACATGTACAGTATACTATGTTCTCAGCAGTTTTTGGATTTATGTTTTCTGTTCTTCCATTCCATCATATCTGCAAAACAATCCATCCTTGTATTGATGTGAAACATTCAGTGTTGTAAAACAGGCTTTGTTTTAGATGATTGTAATTGTAGGCTAAAGGTAGTATATCAAGCACATTTAAAGTGAACTAAGTTAACTTCTCATGTTTCGTGTTCCATATAAGAAATACACAGTTTTAAAACTTGGAGTAGTTTTGGTTTATAGTTGCCCTATCAGAACATACCCCACCTCCTGTGTTGAGGAACATTTGTACTGCTTAGCTTTTTCCTATAAATCCTGTAACAACATATAGCTAGAGTCATCCTGACAATATTTTACTGTTACATGTAAACAAAACATGTACGTTTTATATATATGCATAATAAAAACAATTATGTCACTGAATCATTTGACATGAAATTCCAGGGGAAAAATGGGGTAATAAATATCATATTGGATGTCATTATATACCAATTATGTTGCTTTTATCAGTAAATAAATTTAAACCTTAACTTGATCAGTAATGTTTCCTAAAATGCATACCTCTGTGATAGTATTGTGTTTTGTTGCTGGATTACAGCATTGTTACCTGATTTATATTTTCTATTATTATTCATATTTTGGGAAGTTGGCATAGTTGAGTTATAGGTTACTTAAGTAAGAATAGTAATATGATGCTTTGTGAAGGAGGAAAAGCCATGTAAATCAGAGTGACCGCTTAAGCAAGGACAGCAGAACTAAGCAAAAAGTCTGGTTTAGAAAAATATGTAGACATGTAAGATGATTCCAAATATAGATCATTCCATAGAAATACAAAGTTGACCAAAGTTCACCAATTCTTGTTCTTTTCTAGAACGTATGTGTGGAAAGAGGAGAGGTTCCCAAGCCCATGTGGCAAAACTATAGAAGCTCTACTGATAATTTCAGGCATAAGTGGTACAGTCATCCAAAGGCTGATAACTAGCTGGGCAGTAGAGTTGCATGCCTTTAATCCTAGCACTAAGGAGACAGAGGCAGGCGGATGAGTTTGAAGCCAGCCTGGTCTACAGAGTGAGTTCCAGGACAGCCAGGGCTACACAGAGAATCCTTGTTCTAGGGATAAGGGGGGAGATTTTTAAAAAAGGCTGATAACTACTCAGAATGAAGATAATGAGTAATTTAAAATAATTGGAACTATTCATTCCAAATAAAATGACCAGTATTTCAATTTTCTTTTTTATTGTTTTTTTTTTATCATTTCAGCTACAAGAAAACCAAGATGAAATTGAAAATATGATGAACTCTATTTTTAAGGGTATATTTGTTCATAGATACCGGTAAGGTATTTTAATCATTTAGAATTTTTTTTAACCTAAACAGTTGTTGCTTATTTATAGCATAGTCTGTGTAGCCATAAAACACTATTTACTTTTATTTTGTTTTCTTTCATGGAAAATAGCTTTGTCTACAAATCTAATTTAATATTTGGACAAAATTTTGCTATCACTACTACCGAAGCATCCTTCCTAACTCAGAATATTTATCTTTGAAGATACCCTGTGTACTCATATTCTCATTAATGTAAAAGGAATTAATGTGAACATAAAATTAATATGGCCTAGTAATAAACTACTGAGTGTCATCACATGAGAAACATTTTAGTGTAGTGCTTTAAATGTCTTGTTTAGGAGTAACCCTCATCTGTCACCTACTGGTGACAACCTGCCAGCCCTTAGTCTATACCTTTTCTACTGTTCACTGCAAGGAAGGCTTTTATGATGAAGGCTGAGAAAATATTATTTGTGTGTTGATATAAATATTCAGAAGGCAGCTTAATACTGTGTCCATCTTGCAAAGCTATAATAGTAAGCTTCCCCCAGGACCTATGACATTGCCAAGCATGGATTTTTGACCAGGTTTACAGTATCAGGAATAGATCCTCTTATGAGGAGCAGGCCTGAAATTTAGAGACTGGTTGGTTACCCCTATATCAGTAATGCCTTTAGTGTATTGTAATTTGTAGGATTCATAGCTGGTTAAGGCCATTGATTTCTCCCTCCATCACCTATCTCTTGACTCTGATTCCTCTTTTGCACATAAGCTATCCAGCAAGCAGGAAGCTTCTAGCTCAGTTCCAGCTTGATTTATCCATATGTTCCAATCAGTGTATGCAATGTCCTTCAAATAGTGTCTTAATTGTCTGCTTATGTCCAATACAATAAGTATATTTATTGTTTTGACCCCTGAGTCCTCCTTTTCCAGCAAGCCCTACAGAGATAGTTCACAACTGACACTGGGATTTTTGTTTAGTGACTATCTTTGCTTCTAGGGTAGGACTTCAACCCAAGTAGGGTGTCTTCCTTCAAACGCTCATTTATGTTTTTTAATTGGTTACCAGAAGATACACTTCCATCTGCCTTTTTTTTAATGTCCCCTTGATTTTGGTTAATCCTCCCCTATCTTATCTTTTCCATCCTCCCTGTTTCAGGCTTTCTTCTCCCAGTGTGCCCCTCTCTGCTTTCTCTTACCTGTGTCCTTCTTCCCCTGCTCTCTTAAAGCTCCTCCCCTCCTTTCCCAGTGTTCCCTTTTACTCTCTGGACTTTCAGTGCCACTACAAAGTTAAACACACAAAACACAAAGGTCAAAGCTCCAGTCTACATATAATGAAGAAAATGGGCCTGGGTTACCTACCACAATGGGTATAATTTTTGTTTTTCAGATTCTCTTCATTTACCAAGTATTTTACGACTTCATTGTCATTAACAGTTGAATAAAATTCCATTGTGTCCATGTACCATGTTATCATTATTTATTTGTCAATTGATGGACATCTCTGCCGATTCAATTTTTTAAAAATTAGAAACAGAAATACCTTATGACCCAACCATACCACTCCTTTGGTATTTACCCAAAGGAATTGATGCTTTATTGAACATATATCTATGTTCATTGCTGTTGTGTCCACAATAGCTAAAAACCAACTTCTTTTATTGATTTTGGGGGGGGATATGTTTTTTAACTGTTTATTTCTGCTCAGATTTTTTTGTTTGTTTCTGTTAGCATTGATTTCGGCACGTCGTTGTTTTGCTTTGCTTTCTTTTCCCTCTCAAATTCCGTTTTTTTGTTTGTTTAAAGCCTAGTCTCACTCTTCAGCCCAGTAATGCGATTAAATTGCTACCAATCCATGGAAATAGCTTAATGATTATAGGAATTTATTGGGGGGTTAACTCACGATACAGGAAATAGGAATTGTAGCAGAATCCCAGAAAGGTGAGGCACGATCCAGTGATATTCTCCAGAGAGCTCTGCCTTGATCCACACCAGCATCCAAGACCTCGACATAGCGAAGAGAAGAGAGCGCACATCTGTGCATCGCAGGTCTTGATGGTCCTCATCCAGGGCACACCCAAGGGGCAGATAGCTAGCAGCTACCTGCTGCCTCACTAGGGGCAATCTTCAGGGCATGGCACAGACAACCACTCACTGCAGTCCAGGGTAGTCACTGACTTGTCACAATCCTCCTGCCTTAGCACTACTCCCCCCTCTCCTCAAGTGCTGAAATTACAGGCATGGCCACCACACCCAGCTATTTTTATTTATTTATTTATTTATTTATTTATTTATTTATTTATTTTAGTTTTTGTTCACTCTGTAAGTTATTTGAAATTTTTCTTACATAATTGTTTATTGCTGTTAAGATTTCTTCTTCTGTTGCTTTCCTATGTTACTGTAGGTTTTTTAATATAGTTTTTTGATATTTAACTTTCTTCATTCTCTTTCTGCTTCCTCCTTCACTTGTTGATGGTTCAGAACAATAGTGTACATTCCATGTTTTTATACTTTCTAAAGTTTGTCTTGTCGTTTGATATTCCATTGTTGACAAGTTGTGATACATGCTATGAGTTCACTGGGTGTTTCTTGTTTTCGGTTTTCTCAGGCTTGTTTTAACTTTACCATATGTTTTATTGGATGTGGTGAAGGAACAAGACTATATGTTGGGTAATTGCTTGAGTAATGTTCTGCCATTGTTTGTTTGGTCTGTCTGGCTTGTATCCTTTCTTGTTTGGAGGGAGATATGTAATGTCTCCCTTGATGAACATGATGTGTTAGGATCCTCAGCTGTTACTATATTAATGCCTATTTTGCCTTTAGTTATAATAATATTTGTTTTGTGTAATTACATATAGTAGCTTTGGTTATACAGATCTTTACAAATTATTTTGCCTTACTGAATTGGTCCCTTTATTATTATTCTTACAATTTCTAACTCATCCTTTGTGTCCTATGATCAGAGTATGGCTCCTACTGTTTTCTTGTAGTTTCTGTTGTCATGGTCTGTTGCTCAATGTCTTTACCTTCAGTTTTGTGATTTTATTGTTATAGGGTTTGTTTTTTATAGTCATTATATATTGAGGAATTTTGGTTTGTTTAATACATTCAGTCAGTCTTGTCTTCCACTTAGAGAGTTTAATCCATTTACATTTAAGGTTTTGGTAAGACATTTTTCTGTCCTGTTGTGTTAATCCTTTTCTTTGTTTTGTATGTTCTTGGTTCCTTTTTTCCCGTCTTGTCTTCTGATAATACTGATAATATTTTCTTTTCTTTTTCATGTATCTGCTCTACTGTAAGGTTTTTAGGATCATATGTTTTCATGATAGTAATTATATTTTTATTTCCAATATTAGGGCTCACATCAGTATTTAGTTTTGTAGCAAGTCTGGTAGAAATATATTTTTGTAATATTTGCTTACTGTTGAAAGCTTTTGTCTATCTTTATTTCTAAATGATATTTTACATTTACAAATGATACACTAAGTGTATTAGTGTTGATTTAGCAGCTGCTTGCTTGCTTACTGATTGTTGGGAATTTTGAATTTATCATTTCATTCTTTCATTACATGTGATCTTTCTGAAAGGTCCTTAGTCTACTGGTGAGTCTCTTACATGCCACTTGATGATTTTTCTCTTGATGCTTTCAGAGATATTTCTTATTTAAGATTCATTTTTAGTTATGTGTATGAATGTATCTGAGTGTATGACTATAGTACCCACATAGGCCAAGAGAGGGTTTTGTATTCCCTGAACCAGAGTTACAGGCATTGTGAGCCAACTGGTATGATTGCTGAAAATTGAACTCAGGTCCTCTAAAAGAGCAATATGTGCTCTAAACAATTGAGCTATCACTTCAGCTTCTAGAATTTTTCTTTTTCTTGTTCTGTTTACAGTTTGAGTGTAATATGTCTCAATCAATATCATTTTTTTTAGCAGTTATAATAGGTGCCATTCAGCTAACTGGGTATATTTATCTGTATGGTTCCATGATGTGAAACGTTTACAGTAATTATTTCAATAGGTAGTATGTGTCTTTTTCGTTTATGCTTCTGGAATGTTCACAATGCCTTATAAGATTTATCTTTTTTTTTCTTACCTTTTCATTTTTTGTTAACATGTATTAATTTTACATATTATTGAAATCACTGCATGAACTGTTAAATCCACTTTCCCTTTGCAGCCACCACTTCCCTCCCTTCCATACTCAGACAGCCCTATTCCACATCTTTTATTTATTTCTACATTCAGCTCAACATTTTTTTAACCTTCCACAAGTGCAGGTCTTTTTGTTTGGTTACTTTCACTTAACATAATACAGTCTGGTTCCATTCATTTTATGCAATTGAATTACACTATATTTGTATGCTAGATTTTCTGTTGGTTTTATTGGAGATTTCACCTATGACAATTGCATGTTTTAGCTATTGTGTGTCATGCTACAATACACAGGGATGTATATGTCCCTCTTTGCTTTCCTTAAAAACAAAACAAAAAAAAAATAAAATACATAGACACACACAGTAGTGCTGCTGGATTTTATGTAGATCTATTTTCAGTCTCTTGAGATTAACTGGATCATATGGTAGATCTATTTTTAGTGTGAGGAAACACCCATACTATATTCACTGTTAGGGCTGTGTTAATTTACATCCACATATGAGTTTTTCTTTTTCTACATCATTGCCAGCATTTTTTGTACGGATATAATTATATTGGCCAGTTTCTCCAGGCTGAGATTGTATCTTGTAGAAGACTTCTAGTTGCTTGATATGAAACTTTTTTATGTATTTGTCAGCTGTTTGAATTGTTTCTTTTTATAGGTTTATTTGATATAATCCTATTTATCAATTTTGCTTTTATGTCCTGTGATTTGGGCAGTGGGAGGAGCATCCTATCA
>CABHPH010098269.1:0-10318 GCA_902168325.1 Peromyscus nudipes
AAGCTACTCCCACCTTATTGGTGCTGTATCTTCAAAAGGTCAGTCCATCTTTCTATCAGGCCAGCTGCTTTTGGATGGTAGAGGACATGGTAAAACAAGTGGATTCCATGATTGTGGGCCTACTGTCACATTTCTCTAGCTGTGAAGTGATTTCCTTGGTCAGAATCAATACTGTGTGAAATATCATGACAGTGGATATGGTATTCTATAATTCCATGGGTGGTGGTTGGGGCAAAAGCATTATGTGCAGGAAAGGCAAATCCATCACCAGAATAAGTATCTACTCCAGAAAGGACAATGCTTCCATGGTAGGAAGTAGTCAAATGTACTCAACCTGCTGCCAGGTCACTGGCTGGTCATCTTGGAGAATGGTACCATATCTGGGGTGCATTGTTGGTCTTTGCTGTTGACAGATCTGGCACTCAGCAGCAGCTATAGCCAGGACAGACTTGGTGAGTGGAAGTCTATGTTGTTGAACCCATGCATAACCCCCATCTCTGCCACCATGGCAACTTTGTTCATGGACTTGTTGTGCAATGGCAGGAATGGCTGAGAAAAAGAGGCTGACTGTCCACTTTTTAGAATAGGTCATTTTATTTACTTGATTACTGAACTGCTCCTCAGCTGAAGTCACCTTTTGATGGGCATTTACATGGGACACAAATATCTTCACATCCTTTGCGCACAGGTGTGGAGAGATCTATCCACATACTTCTACCCAGGGGACTTTCTTACTAATTTTACAATCATGCTTTTCTAAGTCCCTAACTATCCAGCCAATCTATTGACTATAGCCCATGACTCAGTGAACAATCACACATCTGGCCATTTCTCTTTCCAAATAAAATATATTACCATGTGTTCATGTATTAAGGTATGTATGTATTTTTCTTAATTTTTTCACAAGGTAAAAGTGCAATGGAGAGAAATGGATGACTTTCTTGATAAGCATGACCTATCTAGATTAAATCAATATGAAGTTAAATAATTTAAATGTACCACCAACAACCAATGACATAGAAATAGAAAATTCAAATCTCAAAACTAAACACAGCCCAGGTATAATATGATACATTGCAGAATTCTACTATTAAACATGAACCAACCCCAATACACCTTAAATTACTCCATAAAATAAAAAGGAAGGAACACTTCTAAACTTGTTTCATGAAGCTAAAATTACCTTGATATTTCCACCAGACAAAGGTACAAAACAAAAAAAAACAAAGATTATTGGCCAATTTCTCTAATGAACACAGATGCATAACTTCTCAATTTTTACTTGTAAGCCAAATTCAAGACCACATCAAAAAGATTATTTACCATGATCAAATTGGTATCACCTCATAATTGCAGTTATGGTTAAATATTTGCAAATCAATAAATTCATTGCAAAAAAAGATTCAAGGAAAAAAATGTGAAAAATCTCATTGGAATCATAAAGTGCTCCAAATAAAATCCAAGGTCTTATTATGATAAAAATCCTAGAGAAGAGCCAAAGACCACCTAATAAAACCCCAAATACCATGAATGATAAGCTCTCTTTTGAGTTGTTGGTCAGTGCTGTCTAAGACTACCTAAATACACATTCTATTGCTATTGCCCTTGGTTGTATCCAGAGGCATGTCCCTACTGCTGAAGATACCTTGCACTTCAGAAACAGCACCTAGAGGCCCCTAAGCTAGACCTGAACCAAATGCCTCCTCCCTCAGTACTAACGTTTATAGTACCAGAAGGCACTTTGCAATCTTCCAAGGGAAGAAAGCAACCAACACTCCTATCCAGGGATGATGCCCGTGAGCCAGAACAAGACTAGCATGGCATGACAACCATAAGTTCTGCCTTTCTCTTTCTGCACACCCCTTTTACAATTTGAAAAATTTCCCCTTATGCTTCATATACATTTTAAGGTAAAATCTTCTAGCCTGGTGAAGACTATAAATGATATTTTGATAATGAATGCATTATATTGACTATATATAAAGAATATGTATTTATATATATATTAATTATTATAAATGAAATTCCTTATTTCACTTTTAGGTTATTTTTTGTTATATAATAACAATGTTAAGGATTTATATATTTTGAATTTCAATATCCTAATTTAAATCTTTTTATTTCACATAAACCTGAGTAAATTATTAGCTCTTTGAAAATATTATTTTAAAATAATATTAATAATAATTAATATTTTTTATTTTTAGTATTTTTTATTTAAATAGAAGTACATTGTGTCCCTCCCCCACTTCCTCCTTACAACCCTCCCAGGTACCCTCCTTCAAACCCCTCTCATGTCCCTGCTACTCTCAAGTTAATAGTATCATTTTCTCATTATTCTTACATACATACATTACATATGCATATATATACATATACATGTACACGTACACATACACATGTAACACACATAACTACAGCCTTCTGAATCTGTTTTTGTTGTTTGTGTGTATTTTAACCATAACACTAAAATTACATCAGATTTAGACACCACTATTATAACCTAGGGTTCTTTTTGATATTTAAAATTGTTTCAATCTCTTGGCTAGAGAGATGGCACAGTAATTAATAGTACTGGCTATTCTTTTAGAGGACCAAGATTCCTTGGCCTTGTATTCCATCTTTCATATCACTTATTCTTCTGGGTGTAGTCTATTCGTGATGCTTTCCATTGTGTTTTTATTTGACACACTGAATTCTGAAGGTTGAACATTTATATTTTTTCTAAAATTCAGTTTTCCTGTTGAACTGTTTGTCTATGTTATAGCGTTTCCATCCACCTGTGATGTTGACATTCTCATCTATGTTGCATTCTTCTTCAGGTCCTTAATTAATTTCCTGACAGAGAAAACAACTGTAAACATAACAAAACTATAACAAGTAAGATGTGTAAATATTTAAAAATTGATTAATCTCACTATAATCACATCAAATGGCAAAATTGCTGTGTTCTATGAAGTTCAAAGATACTTTTGATAAATGTAGAAGTAATAACTGAATGAAGTAAGGAAAGTGATAGGGAAAATCAAAAAAGAAAGAAAACTCTAGTAGAGAATCATGAAGAATAGAGAAAATTAGCATGCTCTGGAGACAATATAATATAAATATGCACACTAAAGAAAATTGCATAATCAAAATTACATAAAGAACAAGATCTTATAATCTTTTTGTAAGTATAATAAAAGGAAAAGCAAAAGGTCAAATGGAAAGGAACCCTGAATCCCAAAACATTATTGGTTCAGCATCATTTAAAGCTGTTTTTTTAAAAAATATAGGAGTCTTCCAGATTGAAGAGTTACAACAGTTGCAAATGTTAGAGCAGTTTGCTCAATAATCTTGACATTGTTTTAGAGTTTTCACTTTGTTGCATATCAAGATTCACTTTATACAGTTTTCAATCTTGTTGCCTGTGGGTCAGAAAAGTTCTCACTTGCTCCAGACATTCCTCAATTTGCCTATCTTGAAATGATTACTGTATAACCAAAGGATATTTCTTTAGTGTGGAAAAGACAGGTGAACATGAGAATATGTTTCTGGAGGACTTGGCTCAGTTCACTCTGATACTTGTCAGGATTAAATATCATGTGGAAAGGAGATGGCCAAAGATAATATCCATTAGATCTGGGCTAATAAAAGGATCTATCTGGTGAGCAATATATGTTCATAGTAGAGAATCTGTATCGTTCCTGGCTCTCAGTGATCTTGTGTTCTGGGCTAGTGATCTCAGAAGGTATTTAGCTCCTTGCTAAAGAGGGCAGGACTGCCAACTTCTGAATGTCCTGTTGCCTGAGCTTCTTCATTCATCTACATTTATTCTCCTCACATCTCTAACAGTCTTGTGCAGCCACTTCTCACCTCAGAGCTCTGAGAAGTTAACTCTAGGCTCCTTGACTTGTGATTTCTCTTGTGTATCAAATTCCTAGGGGAGCTCAATCCAATGGATGGAAATAGAATGTACTATACTCAGTGAGATAACCAGGGTCCTGAAAGACAAATGTTTTATGTTCTTTCTCATTTGAGACTTCTTAGTTTCAAATATTCAGATATAAGTGTAGTCCTCACCTCTCAACAAGGAAATTTCTCTTTGTAACAGATGGAAACTATTACAAAAACAAAACAAAACAAAAAAACAAAAAAAAAAAACAAAAGCAGAACTAATCAAAATGCAGAGTTGTGGAGCCCAGTGGCAACTGATACATCTATAATATAACTCCTGAAGATAAGGTTCAGGTTTCATTGTAGAAGAAATGGTGGAAAGATTCTAAAAGTCAGAGGATCAGGGAGTTTGTTGTGACATTGTATCACTTTTTTTTGTTTTTTTTTTGTTTTTTGTTTTTTGGTTTTTTTTTTTATCCACCCACCATGTATACAGTGTTCTTCCTGCGTGTATCCCCCCAGGCCAGAAGAGAGCACCAGATCTCATTATAGATGGTTGTGAGCCACCATGTGGTTGCTGGGAAGTGAACTCAGGACCTCTGGCAGAACAGCCAGTGCTCTTAACCTCCCAGCCATCTCTCCAGCGCTGTGACATTGTATCTCTTAAGGATTATCAGAAGCTATACCCATATGGTCTCACCACCATGACTGTCTAAACATGAGCTGAATAAGAATGACGCTTATAGTAATGTGTTAGTAGACAGTGGAAAGCCCATGAAAACTCAATGCTACACGAAGAACTCCAGGCATCCAAGGAATGCTGAGAGTGGGATAAATTTTCTTCCCCAGAGAAGAGCACATCAATTGATTACCTAATACAAAATGGTCATCCCTGAAAACATAGCATACAATTAATATTACACAAATTGAGTGGATTGTATTTACATATATATATTTGATGCAAATAGAGTTCATGAATTTGAAAGAGAGCAAGGGTGTACTGGAGGGTTTGGAAAGAGAAAAGTGAAAGGAGAAATGATGTAATTATAGGGAAATTTCAAAAAGATAAAAAGAAACATTTTTTAAAGAACCCGTATGGAAACTTACTGCTATAGAAGCTTGATTCTTCTTTCTGTGGAGAATAATTAACATAGGGACCTACAAGTGAATAATGTACAGAGAGTGAGACACTTTGGAGTACTCAGTGATAAACCCATCCCCTCAAAGCTCAGATCTCTATGCAGAAGAGAAAACAGAAAGGTTGCAAGAGCAGTAGGGGAATGAATGTCTCCAAGGAAGCAGTATCTTTCAGAAACAACTAGACTGATACACATATGAACTCACAGAGATTGCAGCAGAACACACAAGGCCTGTACGTGTTTAAGCCAGATGGGGTTCAAACCAAAGGAAGGATCCCTACATTAGTAATAATCAAGTCAGAAAAAAAATAGGAGCTCAGTGACTATACAAGGTTCACAAGTTGTTAATTAAGTTGTTAATTATCACCAGAAGGAGAAACCCAATCAAAGTTATCCTAAGGTAAATGGAATAGAAAAGTTTGAAATTTAAATTGTATTTGCCTGTAAAGACCAACATCTTTTCTTATCATTCATGGTTCCATGGACTCCTTTCTATCTTCATTTACATATTCTCCCAGAGCTTCCCTTCATGGCTGATGCCCAAAGCCAGCTGGTTATTGTCATTCCAGATCAAAGATGAAGACCTAGAAAAAGGCTCATTCCCAAGAAGAAGTATATATGAATAAATTCTGCATTAATGACTCTACCTGAAACTTTTAGAGAACTAAAAGTCAGAGAGCAAAATAAACCTAACTTGATATATAGGAGAATCCAGTAAGATAAAATTCCCTTTCTTTGCAAAGACTGTCCAATGGAATATAAGTTGTTCAGAAAATTGAATTAAAAGGTTTTTAATTCAATTAATTAATTAAGACAATCTTAATGTCTACTACCATTACTGTGAAGTCCAGTTGAGTAAAATAGGATTAATGTCTTCTATTGGAGTGGTCAGGTAATCATGATAAACATAAAAATTTCTAAGACATTTTCCTTCATGTGCCTGAACTCCCAATGTTGATGAAACTCCACACAGATTCGCCTTATCATTGCTATAGTTATGTATGAGAGAAGAAATAACATTAAGAACACTGGGAGTTTGGCGTCATGTTTTTCACATCAAGCAAAGAGCAAAGAAGTAAACTAGAAGAATTCCAAGCCCTGACTAACAACCGCAAATTGAAAACTTTCAAGTATAGTACATTTGAACCACAGGGTCTATGTGATGCAAAAGAAGCCTGGGGACCAATTTCACACTACTTACATGGTGGGAGAGTTTCAAGCTAGGAAATTATCACCGAAACACTTTCCTAAGCCAGTAAAACTGGCTGGACTTTGACAGAGGCAATCTCAAACTGTTTCAGCATGTTTTTCTTTTAATCTAGGGTTGTGAACTCCCACCGAAAGCAATCACCACTTCAAAACAGCTCACAGTAGAGAGTTTCAAGATGGAAAGGACTGATATGAAAACTGGAGAGCTTATATAGATGCATTCACATGTTGAAAATTAAGGTTCCAAAAATATTATGAAAGAACATTTGTAAACTGTGTTTCAGATGTCCAAAGGGATTAAGAAAAATGGTATGGTGGCACATGTCTCTAACCTCATCGTTTAGCTGGGAAAGGGCAGGACATTCACATGTTTGATGTCAGCATGGGATGCATAGTGAGTTACAGGCCAGCTTTTCTACATAGAAAGACACTGCCCCAAACAAACAACAAAACTATATTTAAAACAATAACAGAATATTATGCAAACAAGTGGGCTTGCAACACAGCCATGAAGTGTGAGCAGGAATGTAGTTGATGAAGGAACCTCTATCTACTTCCCCCTATAAAAATAGTCCAAAAAAAGTATAAGCAGCAACTTTTAGCCTAGAATATTGGAGAGAGAGTGCTTGAGTGTAATGTAAATAAAATGTACCTGTAAAATACTAAGACACAAATCACACTATTAAGAATGGAACAATGCACATTACATTGACTATCTGTGGGACAGAAACAATAAATAATACGTTTCTAGCAACTATCATTAATATCTCATATTCCACAAGGTTTCCTTTTTCTGCTAAAGATTCCAGTGGACTTTGGACCCGGATATGGAAGTTGAAAGGTAGTGAGGATCATTGATTTACTCCTGGGGGGAGAATTCACCTTGTGCCATTTTCTACCCATTCTAGTACATAGAATGCAATTTTAAGAATACCTCTCATTCAGAGCCCATAGAACAGTAGTTTTCAACCTTCCTAATGCTTTGATCCTTTAACACAGTTCCTCATGTGGTGGTTACCACCAACCATAAAATTATTTTTATTGCTACTTCATAACTTTATTTTTTCTGTTATTAATCATAATGTAAATATCTGTGCTTTCCTATGGTCTTAGGTGACCCCTGTGAAAGGGTCACTTGACCCCGCAAAGAGGTAGTGACCTACAAGTTGAGAACTGCTACTATAGAAGCTGATAGGTACTGGATTCCAATACTTGTTGTGTCAGTCCCACCGACAATCATCAGAATGTTCCTGTTCTTATTGCCATACATGCTGCACCATTTCCCCACTGGTCAATCAGAATGCTTGTGACTCCATGGAAACAGACATGTACTTCGTCTTCATTGATGTGTACAACATGCACACCAAATCTGACTTCCCTGAGCTATCCAGCCATATGAGGCTATTAGACATTGAATGTTGTTTTGTCATAGCAGTCAGGTATGCTATAGCATATCTTCATAGGCCTGCAAAAGCAGTCCTGGTATCTGTCAACCTTCAGACTCAAATGTTTGCTATGATAATATATTTTGGTAAGGTTCCAATGCAAGGGAGCCATCAGGTAATGATATGTGATCAGGTTTTATTGACAGGAACAACATATCATGGCTATCCAGACATGCTGGTGTGATTTAGCCTTATTACAACACTTTCCTTTAGCCAATACTTACTAGTGAAGTCCTGCCCCAACATGTCCTTCAGGCACTGATAGGTACCCTGCACCCCTGTCCACACTGGACATACCCAGATCCACTATTAAATTTGTTCAACTTAGGATGTATGTTGTATCATGACTGAAACAATTCCGAAAGATCTCTGTAGTCATGATCACAAAAATGCAGGTTAGCAACAAACACATTTACTACAGCACAAGCAATTCTATACAGACTGCACTACTGAGGCAGCATAGAGCCAAAGTCAGTGTAGTTTACTCAAAAAAAACATGAGGACAAATCTTGAGAAGAAAATATTTCACTGTGAATGCCACTATATAAAATTGGAAGAGACAAGTTACAAGAGGCACAATGTAGAGATGCAAAACACATGTTAAATGTAAGATTTCTACAAAGGAACACCATCATTCTCTATTGACATACTCCCCCCTGAGAGAAATAAATTTCCCATAAAAATGTAAAATAATAATTTGAAGAAAGTTCAGTGAGATGGAACATAGTGTAGATCAAAAACTGGAAAAATAATCTGTGATCAGAATAAAAATTCAAGGGGTTAGAAATTATTAAAAAAAACAAATTGTGGGCCTGAAGGGTTCGGTAAACTAAAAAAAACATAGAATTAATCTTCAGGAATATACTACTTCAAGGAGAATGAATTTCTGAATTTGAATACAGAGCTTTGAAAATAGCTGAGACAGGTGAAAAAACCTAGGAAACATGAAAAACCATTAAGGAAACAAATATTTACATTATAGATGTTCTGAAAGAAGATGAGTAGGGAAAAAGGACACAATCAATTTATCAACAACAGTAACAGAAAAAAGCAGATTTCCCATATCTTTGAAGATATTCAGGCATCTAGATCTAGTATGCCCAAAGGGTTCCAATTTTATTCTATCAAAAATATTTTCCCTCAACATACATAATTAAATTACCAAAAGTTCAAGGAAAACAGACAATGGTAAAGACAGCAAGAGAAAACAATCAAGTCACATAGAACAAAACCTCATTAGGAAAGAAATTTCTAGCATAAATATTATAAGCCAGGGCAGAAAATGATACAAAAGGAAAGCAACTGCCTACTAATTGCAAGAAAGAGCTAGCTTTAGAAACAAACAAAAAACAGATAAAGATTTTATTAGAGAAGCACTATCATCAGGATTCTAATACCACTAGATGAGCCTTACAAAAGTATGTCACATCTTGAAATAACAGGATTAAATCTGCCACCATGTACGCATGTGAAAGTACAAAATCTGCTAATTTAACCAATACACAAAAGAAGAACAGAGTGAAAACTTATTGAGTTTGCCTGATAGGTAAGAATGTTTCCCATGCTCTAGTGGATGGTCCCACACCCTAGTACTAGTTGGACTTAATGGGTTCTCAAAATGCAACAACAAAAAGACAGACATGAAGTTGGGGGAAAATATCCACCTAGGGTAGTTGGAAGGAAAAATGAGGGTTGGGTATGATCATATTTCATTGCACACACATGAAATTCTTAATAGTAAATACAAATATCAATAAAGACAACAAATGAAAACTTATCAAGTTTGCTTAGGCAACACATACATAACAATTTCTCACTCAAAGGGCAGAATGAATTATTGGATGAGATGCAATAATTAATATTTAATTTTAAAAAATTTTTAAAGTTTTTGAAAAATTTGAAAAAATTTCAGCTTATCCATTCTTTGGTTGAGGGGTGTCTAGTTTGTTTCCGGGTTCTGGCTATTACAAATAAAGCTGCTATGAACATATCTGAGCAATTGTCCTTGTGGTATGATTGAGCATCCTTTGAGTATATGTCCAAGAGTGGTATTGATGGGTCTTGAAGTAGATTGATTTCTAATGTTCTGAGAGACCACCATATTGACTCCCAAGTGGCTGTACAAGTTTGTACTCCCACTAGGGATTGAGGGGTGTTCCCTTTGCTTAACATCCTCTCCAGTATAAGCTGTCATTTGTGTTTCTGATTTTAGCCATTCCGACAGGTGTAAGCTGGAATCTCAAAGTCATTTTGATTTGCATTTCCCTGATGGCTAAGGATATTGAACATTTCTTTAAATGTTTATCTGCCATTTGAGATTCTTCTGTTGAGAATTCTCTGTTTAGGTCAGTATCACATGTTTTAATTGGATTATTTGTTTTTTTGATGTCTAGTTTCTTGAGTTACACAATGGAGTATTACTCAGCTGTTAAAAACAATGACATCAGGAAATTTAAAGGCAAATGGATGGAACTAGAAAACACCATCCTGAGTGAGGTAACCCAGACACAGATAGACAACCATGGTATGTTGTTTGGGGCCATCTCACTCCCACATTTCCCCAGAGTACTCTTGAGTAAAGCCAGCAGGAAATATTAGATAGAAGGATAGAGGGGAGAGAAAAAGATAGAAAATACAGGATAGCCTCAA